>MU827808.1:600000-813707 GCA_029204205.1 Desmophyllum pertusum
AATTCCAATCGGCTGATGCACACAGCGCTACAATGACGTAGCTCGATAAATCTTTTGTTAAAACATTTGCTATTAGAGAACCTAATTTATTTTTGGGCTTTAATTATGTAGTCTTTATTATCACTGGCGATTATAGGAAAAATGCGACAAAGATCCGTGTTACGATCTTTACGGCAATTACTTGACTAAAAGAGTTGACGTGTATTTCATATTTCTCCGTTTTAAAACTGTTTGTACACTAACATGTTAGTTAAAACTAAGAAAAACACGATGTGTTTGCAGCTTGAATTGTGCAAAATTGCTTCGATTTTATCACTGTATTTTCAGTTCTTTTCAGTATGCAAATAGTTAATTAACTATGAAAAGGGCCCATTGAAAATCTACTAAGAAAAATTAATATTTATGTAGGTTATGCTCTATATTAACCCTATTCAGACCAGGAGGGTAATCTGCATGTCCGCCGAGACTTTGACCGTTAATGTTTTAATATTGAAGTAAACGCCGCCAAGCTTTGATCTTTTTACCTTGATATTTTTAGCATTCTTTTATTAGTTTTGTTTACTTTTGAGTCATTTTTGGTGGTTTTCTGACGTTTTGGAAAAATCAAGAAATCCAAGATGGCGGATCCATGTACGGAAATCATGACGTAATTTCTACGTCATAAACAATTTTTCTAGAAACAACGCAAGCCAAAAGAATTCTAGCTCAACTGTTTTATTCTTAAATTGCTCAAGAAAAACACGATGTTTTGAAGCTTGTGCCCGAAAATTGCCTTACTTCCTTGTCCGACTGTATTGTTGGGTTATGTAAATATCCCGGGGGGGGGGGGGGGGGAATCCCATATCAAAGTGACGGGGGTGATTGCCGGAAATTTTGAAAAGAACCCCTAAAAGGTACCAAAATCTCGTTTTGTGGGTGTGGCTCGAATTCATTTTCACCCCTAAGAGGTACCAATTCTAAGACAAAACTAGTCCCTGTTATATATTTTGTCCAGCTTAATACCCTAAAAGGTACCGGAATAACTCTAACGGCAGTCATTTTAGATTTTAACACCCTAAGCGGTACCAAACCACGAAGGTACGACGATCACCCCCCGTCACCTTTATATGGGAGTCTCCCCCGGGGTAAATATATCTTTCCAGTAACGAACAGATGCAAAATTGATCACAGTTGCAATTAATATTTTGACAGTTTTCATATCCTGCGAGTGGGAGCCTATCGAGTTAATCCGGTCAATTTATTTTACCACTTAAAGCATCGGAAGTAGCACAATAAAAACCCTCGTTTCACTTTTTCCTGTTCAGAGTGCCACATGCTTTTCGATTCTTGTGCGCTTTTGTGAATGAAAGAATGACCAAAACTAGGATTATTTCGTGGCAGACACTTCTCGTCTTACTTGCGCTTGGCAGAAGAACTCTAGAACAAGAAACTGGTTCACGAAATTCAACTTGTCCGAAAAGTTGTTTGTGCAATTTCTGTCCAGCGTCCCAGTTGACAAATCTTTTGACAGTTCACTGTGGGAATATTAATCTCGACGACTTCAGAGATTTGGAGTTCCAAGGGAAGATTTGCTCCTTGTAAGTTTGCTTTCTTTATTTATAACAGCTCTGCTAGCCGGATTTTCGTAATAAGGCCTTCGTTTGTTTATGTAATAAGTTCTGAAAAGTTTCAGCCGGACTGCTATGGTTTTTATCACGATGACTTCTAATTTTAACTGAATGTTCTCAAGCGCGGATCCAGACGGGTTTCCACCGTTTTACGCAAATCGGTCAGATTTTTAAAAATGACGCAAAATCGAGGGAAATGGCATTTTAGAGAGTGAAAATCTACAAAATTTCAGCGTTCAAACTATAGGAAACCGGTTAGGTTTTTTCCTGGATTCTCGCCTGGTACTTGAAAAATGAATTCATCAAAGCTAGTAGCTAGTTTTGATCTAAAAAGCTTTAAAATTATTACTAGCACCTTTCGGCAATTTCAGTAACTTTTAAGAATTTTTCGATTATTTTGAATATTATTCCAAGGAATCAACTTGAATTAAAACTGATGTCGTGAATTAAGCTTAACTTTGGCATTTCCTTGTCTGTACTAAATTACTTAGATCTTCTTGTCAATTGCTTATTTGCTCATCGATCCGATTAGCAGAATGGAAAAAACTAAAATCGATCATTTCTGACAAAGTGTTAATGATGAATCAATATAAATGAAAAATTGTGCTTTCTTTTATCTGGAGAAAGACCACGTGTAACATGCTGAATAAAGACTGTTCAGTTGTGAAAACAAAGAAATTGTAATTAAGCCCAATCATATAATCACAACCAATTATACGCTAAATTTTCAGCTGGTCGAATATCTGGTGGTTGTCGTTTTCATCTTTAATGTATTTTGGCAATAAAATTTATCCTTTTATTGAAATATGCACGCAGTTTTTCCAATTAATTTTTTAATTTTCTTTTCGTCAAACATCCTTCTGAGACCCCGCTGTTGAAAAATGAAAAAGAAATTCAGGAAAATTAGAACACCTTAAAAAGGCTGTCAACAAAAATCTTGATATTTCCCAATTTTAATTTTTTCGGAGTCATGTTGAGTGGGAACTATGACGAGTACATCTTGGAAAATGTAAAAATTTAGCCTAACTTTTTTCAGCTGCGTCGTTGGTGTTCCGTCACAATCTACGCAGGCTTGGCCAGTGGTAGAGAAAGAAATCATTGTTAAGCCCCTTCCAAGCAAGTTTCCTCGACAAGTTTTCACTTGACATGTTTTCCTTGCTCGTGTGGAAAGGGAAATTTGGCAATTTTTTCCTTGACAAGTGTCCTTGTTCAAAAACTGGCGTGCCAGTTTTTGAATAAGGACACTTGTTAAGGAAAACTTGCCAAGTTGCGAAACTTGTTCGTGTGGAAGATGCAACAACATGGAATCCCTGGTGCCCAGCGGCCTAATCTTGTTGCTCGCTACCTGGGTCCTATTAAAGATGATAATCCGCTGTACAATATTATTGTTGTTACAAAGAAAAATTGTTTATCGTCCACACGAGCAAATAAAATTTGTCAAGGAAAAACTTGTCAAATTAAATTTGTTGTTTATCCACACGAGCAAATAAAAATTGTCAATATCTCTTGTCAAAGAAAACTTGCTCGTGTGGAAGGGGCTTAACAGTGTCCAAATGTGGCCATGATGCTCTCAATATCTGTCGGCCGTACTCAACAGATATCCTGCGATATATGTAATTTCGTATGCGCGCGGTACAACATTCTTTCAGTTCTTGAAATAAAGTGACATATTTTTTTAACTTGTTTTATCAATTTGTTGAATAATAAAACAATTATGTTGCTCAACCTTGCGGAGTATCGATTGATTTTAGCCAACTCGGCCTACGGCCTATGTTCTTGACTTGTATACATAATACTGCTAATGAATTAGCTGAGCTCTAATGGACTTTAGTAAAAATCTGCTAGTATACTAATGCAAATGAGACAATCTGACTGGCTGAGCTACTCGTATACTATCAGTCATTATAGTTCACCACTAAATTTTCTTTGATTCTGATTGGCTTAAATCGAACACGTGACGTGATAGTGTTCATCCGCGGAGAGACACTGTCAAGGTAACAGTGCCCGTCGAGCAAAAAACCCCGGATCGATAGTGCCCGCCTGAGCGAAAAACAACCGTTTTGTGCAGTTTTGAGCAAAACAGTTGAAAGAATAAATTTAAAAATAGCGAGAAATTACTCTCTATCAATTCTTTCATAACATATGGGCATGCACGAAGTTTGGAACGAAATATTTAATGGCAAATTCCTGTAAATGTAAATGCAGATGAAAGAGCACTAAACAATTTACGGAAAGATCGGTAAACCGGCCGACACAAATTCGTCCAAAAAATGACAGCCTGTTTACACCACAAGTTTAAGCTTAGCCTATTCAGTATTGTTACCTTGTATTTCCAAGAGGCTTGTCAATTCCAGCTTGAATCAGCACAATAAATATCGGTTACGAAGCTTACGGCAGTTCGTTATTAAGCGTTTGCCCGATGTGAAACCTTCGACTCCGTTCAGTTGTCCGTTTGACTTGTAAAATGAATATAATGTTCAGCTCCACAATTATTTCAGATCTTCCCATTTTGTGCTAAATCATTTGCACAATTTTCCAGAATATATGAAACTTTAGAAGAGATTGAGCGAAGAAATAATCCGAAGAAAACTTTTTGTCCTGCTTTCTTTTGATTCAAATAACTTGGCGGAACCCGCGCCAGGTTTTGCCGCCGTTTTTCATACAAATCATACTTCATTTAGATGGAACTGAAAAATCACTCAGTCGATTTATAACTTTTGAAAAAGTAATACCGAAGTTTAACCTAAAGTTTTGTACGTATTTACGAGACAAAAGTTGAAATGCAAAACTATTTTTGAAGCTCCAAGCGTCGCAGTGTGTTAGAAATCGAAATAAATAAATTCATGTCGTTTTCAGTTTTAGGCCGCCGCACGGAAAATTTAGTGGTGAACAATAACGACAATAGAGTGTTTTTGTCTCGGAACTATCGGTCTGATAGTTGCCCTTGGAAATTTTATGTTCTAAAAAACTAGCATATAAGCCCGAGAACGAAATATTTGTTTTTTAGAACATAAAATTTCCGCGGGCAACTATCAGCCGATAGTTCCTCGACAGAAACACTCTATTGTTATATTAGTGTGCAGGTCGTCTACAAAATTGCGGTTTCTTCTCGTTCGGAAGAAATCTCGAGCTCATAATCTAATTGTTAAATATGAAGGATATTACTAATGTTCTGATAATATCTGTCTCTTTTTTGTAATTTCAGGGATTTATCATGGAATAATGTTGAAAACATTACTTCTGTGGTTTTCAATAACATGTCATCTGCTCAAAATCTGTAAGTTCCAAGGGAAATCTGCCAATCATGAATTGGTTGACGCACGTTCACCCACACTTGGCACTGCTTGCATGTTTCCCGCACTTAGCCCCGGTTGCATGCTTTTCCCGCTCTTGGCACCAGTTACATGTTTTCCCGCTCTTGGCACCGTTGTATGTTTTTGTCTCGACTTCTGATTGGTTCATTGCATTGTAACGTTTATTACGTTTGGTCAGAAGTTATTATCTTGGTTTTGGTTTTATGACAGCTGTATGCTGTAGCGGTTTTCAATTGAGTGTCGAAAGTAATCCAAAATTCCTTGGGTTTTGCTTTACTACGCTCTGTGATTGGCTTTAAAAAACTCGCGCCACCTACTCAACCAATCAGATGGAAATCGAAAACTAAAACCAATCGCGACTTGGTCACACGCGTTTTCCCGCGCTTGGCGTCGGTCACGTATATTTGCTTCGACTTTTCATTGGTTCATTGTGATTACTTTGGTTTTGGTTTCCGACACTCAATTGAAAACCGCTCTAAAGACAAGATTACCAGCAATCTCTGTTCCCCATGAAAAATCTACTTCTCCTTTAATTTCCCGGTACAAGTGCCTTGCTACGCCTCCAAAAGTTGAACTTACGATTCCGATACTTCTAACCATAGTGACAAATCATAAATCTACCTCATGATATAGATAATCCGGGGAGGTATTTCTTAATAACTCATTGTTCCTTCATTCTACAGTACTCTTTCAAACAATCTTATCGAAGTTATCCCGGTAAATACTTTCGAAGGATTGAAATCACTCAAGTATTTGTAAGTATAACAAGAAGATATTTCGAGTATATTAATCATCCAAGCATGTTATTTCCATATGTCTATCCATATTTTAATTCGTTAATCTTAAAGGAGAAGGTCACTCCAGAAAGCGCTTTTTTTTTCTCACTACCATTAAAAAGTAAATATGAAGTTCCAAAGAACCTCATAACCTCGCGAAATTTTCCTTCAAAGTGTCGAAAAATTCGACTAAGGCGGCTGCCATTTTGAAGACTACTCAGCAACCTGGCAGCATAATCGTGACATCATTCTGTCCATTTACGCTTCCCGCCATTGTGGCGCCAATTCAGGTTGGACGGAATGACGTCACGATTATGCTGCCAGGTTGCTGAGTAGTCTTCAAAATGGCGACTGCCTAAGTCAAAAGACGGTCAGTGAATTAACCGGTTAATCGGTCATTCAGTCAATCAATCAATATCAGTCAGATTCAGTGAGTACTAGTCAGGGGACTAGTCATTGGGTTAATCAATCAGTCAATCAGTCATGCAGTCAGTGAGTTTGAGTCAGTGGATAAGTCAGTCGGTTAGTCCGTCGCGCTCGGTCGGTCAATAGGTCCGTCGGTCAGTCACTAGAATGCCAATGAGACAGCAACCCATTTCTCAGAAGCTACGTCGACTGAAAAAATAATCCATGCTATGCTTGGTCTGTATTGTGAGGTCCTGGCCAACTGATTTTCCCACTATGGGCATCTCGCTCGGTTTCGAACAAGCAAGAAGTTAGAGAATATGTATTTAATCTCCCTTACTTAACTAAATAACTTAATTTAATTTGTTGTTGTCATTTTCCAGGTTTTTAGACCACAACAACATAGAAATTATAACCGAGGATGCACTCAATGGGCTTAAACAGCTGAAGTACCTGTAAGGTTTTTTATTTCACAATATAATGTGATTGTGATGTTGAATTAGTGAAGACTTTGTTTTACAGCTTTACAAGACCTTATAAGCTTTTTCGTTGTCTATATATATCGCTGTTTGGGCATTGTTTTGTGTTCTTTGGCAAGACACTTTACTTTTACAATGCCTCTCTCCACCCTGGAGTATATATTGGGTACCGGCGACAAAATGCTGGGGGGTAACCTGCGATGGACTAGCATCCCATCCAGGGGGAGTAGCAATACTCCTAGTCGCTTCATGCTACAGAAACCGGGATGGCTCGTGAAGACATAACCTTTTTTACTTTGCCAGTAGGTTCCATTGTCTATGGGTAAAATTCAAATTTGTTTCGTTCATATTCAGGACTCTGCATGGCTTACAACAACCTCAAAAAGTGGTATGGAACTCTCTCCACTGACCTTCCGAAGCTTGAGTTTTTGGATATTATGGGGAACGCATACTTCAATATAAAGGAAAACAAGGGGCTTCTAACAAATGCAAATACTGCTCTGAAGACCATATTAGGGGCCACAACGTCAAAAGGTTGCAAGCAGTGTAACTTGACAAGAATGGACGTTCCACGAAAATTGCTGACGAAAACTAAACGCTGCCAGTTCATACCTCAGTACAACATGCCGTTAATAGATCAATTTCAGAAGAAATACCTGTATTTGAACAGTCCAGCGCATTTCTTCTTTTGGAAATGTTTTCATCCGCCGACCAAAACAAACAATTATCCAATCAGAGCGCGAATTTGGAGTCACGTGGTGCGAAATTCACGATTGCGATCGCGCGCGAGTTGAAAGCTCTGAGTCGATCTAACGCGATGCTTTGAATGAAACAATCCAACAATCTATTTACGTTTATTTCTGGCCGGGATTAGCTGCTTGCTGGACGAGAAACATGGCTTTGATATATTTTAGCCTGGAATAAGTTGTGACGAGCGCTTGCCTTTCTTGTCGCGCTCTAGATCGAGCTCTTGTCGCGCTCAGATCGGAGATCGCGCTTCGTCCTTCGACAATCCGCAGCTATACGCTTTCATGTATTACTGGCCGGGATCAACTGCTTGCACAAAGAGAAACATGGCTTTGATATCCTTAGCCAGCAATGAGTTGCGACTAGTTCTTGTATTTATATTCTGGTCGCGCGCTATGTTCAAAACAAGCTAAAACAGTATTGGTTTAGGTTACAGTAACAGCGAACAACTGGCGTGCTGCAACAGTCGCAACAATCACGCATCGATCGAGTTATTTTGCATCCCAAGCCTAACATGACCTCCTAAAATTTGTAGAAAGAGAAACAGGGCTGTGATATATTTTGGCCAGGAATATTGGGAGGAGCACTTGCCTTTCTCGTCGCGCTCTATGTTCAAAACAGATCGAGCCGTCTTGGTTCAGAAATAATCTATTTACGCTTACACGCGTATACTGTCCGGGATATATTTAACTGCTTGCAGAAAGCGAAACATGGCTTCGATATCCTTTAGCCTAGGAATGAGTTGCGACTAGCTCTTGTATTTCTCTTCTGGTCGCTCGCTATGTTCAAAACAGAGCTATTGGTTAGGTTATAATCGGCTGTTGTATCAAAATCGAACGCTGCAACAATACACGCATATCCTAGGCATGGTCTGTGACCTCTTAAAATTTGCAAGAGACGCTGAGTGAACACTCGAAGGCTCTATTCTACGTGAAAATCCTCCACATAATACAACATGCTCGTTTACTACGTTAAAATAAAAATAAAACACACCTGAAGCAACTGAGTAGGTCAGAAGACATAATTTAATATAGAGCAGCAAATGTCCTGTCACCTTTTAATACAACAACAAGGAAAACGATGTCGATATCCTAGTTCTGTTGCCAGTTGTAGCGCTCACTTGGCGGATGTAGAAACGCCTGATCGATCTCTTTCAAAAATACGAGAGATATGGTCTTCATTGTCATGTTATGTTGCAGTTCAGCTGTGTCACTAACCGCAGAAGCTTTCAAAGGTCAGATCAGGTCAGCCGCTCACAAGTGTCACAAAATCACACAGGCTATCAGCACAAATACCGTCAATTCAAAGGTGGCAGCCATTCAAAGGGTTTCTTACTTTCTTTTTCCTGATTCTGTGAAGCTCGAAATCGAGAAGTGTTTTCTTGCACTTGTGGCAAATCCAGACTGAGTGGATTTCGGCCGATCCTTCCCCGATTTCAACGTCCATAAACATGCATAAAGCCTTGCACTCTGCCTCAAACAAAGAAACCTCACATCCTATTGTGTCACTTTTGTACATATCCGTCCAGCACATAATCAGCAGCGATCGTACATATAACTCCGATATGTATCCATCACATCACCGACCTGAAACGAAAGGAAAAGACGCCCCAAACGATTAGTTACAAGCAGTATCATTTTGCCGCAGAAGATTGCTTCCCGCAAAAATCGCGGCCCGTCCACGCAAATTGCGGCCCATCGCTCAGATTTCGTACAAAACATCTAGAATACCTATAGAATGTCCCTGAATTTTTTCAAGGCCATAAAAAATTTTCACGAGAGATAAAGTGAATTGAATACGATCAATCGGTCCAGTAAACAAGCAAAACTGACATATGTATCGAAAGTAAAAACTCACCTTCGCGCACATTTCGCCGCCATTGTCCACAATCTCAAGCACAACGCATCTTCAATGGTTTCTTTGTTGTTGTGTTACAAATCGGCAGGCAAAGCAAGCTGGGAAGACTCGATAAAATGAAAATTTCAAACTCAAGTGGAGTCCACACGGGAAGATTTCAAAGCCGCCATGTTGTGACGTCACGCTATTGTTTAGCGCATTTCCAAAAGAAGAAATGCGCTGGACTGTTGAATGGAACCTGCGAAACAAACTCTTGCGCGCTAAATTTAGTGCCGATGTCGAAAGTCCGAAGAATTTACAAAAACTTCTGCTGGGATAAGGCCAGGTCGCTCAGACCGATTGAATATTGCCTCGGAGTAGTTGCCATGGCATTCAATTTGGTTGTCATAGTAACTATAGTTTGCAGCAGTGCTTTGATTAAGAAGACGTCAATGTTTCTAACCGCGCACTTGGCATTAGGCGATCTTGTTTTGGCTGTGTTCTCCTTGACTATAGCGAATGGCCACGGTATAATGTCAGATTCTGGTCTTCGTCAATGGAGGCAACATCAATGCCCTTATTTCCGATCATTAATGATTGTTGGGCAAACAATTGAAGCTTTGACTTCGGTCTTGATGACTTTAGAGCGATATTTAGTCATAGTCCACTGTATGCGACCGAATTTGCGAATCACTCCAAGAGTAGCTTGTTTTTCCTGCGCTTTTATCTGCGCATTTGGTGCATCGTCCTGTTTTCTGATCCAACACTTCGACCATTTACGCATCAGAGATAATTTTATGTGCATACTAGTGCAGGATTTTAGGGTAACGCAGCGCTTTATGGCGACCCAGATATTGATGCTGCTGTTTGTAAGCCTGTATCTTGCTATAGTCGCCATGTACATTCACATATACATCGTTGTGCGAAAATCTGCTCAAGGCGCCGGCATTCAACGCGAAACTACCCTGGCCAAACGAATAGGCGTCATTGTATTTTCAAATATGATTTTCTACGCAATCCCCAATCTTTGCATTGTGGTGTTCGCTTTAGCGGACATCAAGCTAGTGTCTGACCGCGAGGTCAATTTTATATTACGTATTTGGCTTCCACCAATATGTATGATAATGAACGCCTGTTTAAATCCATTTTTATTTGCCTTCAGAAACGAAGCATTCTTAAAATCCCTTAAGCAAGTCACAAGAACGATAATTTCAGGACTATTTTTGACAAAAGGCGGCTTCCCTTTTCGAAAGGTCGCAACAAAGGAGGGATATATGTTGTGAATTGTGGCCAAACGTCTTCGCAGATAGTTCTAAATGAGTCTATTGAATTGTACACATCGTAAATAGCTATAAATACCAAACGAAAATTGTTAGGGCTGATTATTTAAGCGGCGTTTAGACAGCGTTAAATCTAAGCCGGGTTTAAACCTACAGTCACACTTGTTAGAGCGATTTTCGACTGAGTGTCGTAAAACCAAAGCCAAAACCAATGCAATTACAATGGCCAATCACAACGAATGAAAACAACAAAATGAACCAATGAGAACTCGCAGCAAATACAAGTAGCCGGCCGGCGCCAAGCGCGGGAAAACGCGTGTGACCAAGTGATTGGTTTTGTATTTACATCTGATTGGTTGAGTAGGTGCCGCGAGTTTTTTAAGCCAATCACAGAGCGTAGTAAAGCAAAACCAAAGTAATTGCGGATTACTTTAGACACTCGATTGAAAACCGCTCTAAAACACGTCTAAACGCGTCTATGTGAACTGTGTATTATACTTCATTTCAGAATAATCGGCCCTTAGAGTTAAGTATTACATTGAATAATATTATTGGAAGTGATCTTGACGGTGAAAAATCGAGGCAACTTGGGTGAATTCTGTATCCGGATAACATACCGGTATCATAAATGATAAGTCAAATTGAAAACGTTGTGGACCAGCCCCCAACAATATTACATAGCTCAGTTCATAGAGCGTCACATGCACCAGCATTTCTGTGAGTCATTGGTTCGAATCCCTTTGAATTTTAACCAGGTCATTTATTTGCGCAAGATCAGTATCAATAATATTCCGTAGTGCATGTGTAGACGATAAATTTTTCATATGTACATTTTTGTTTCTTTTTTCACTACTTTTATTTAGTTTGTCTGTATAACGCATCGCATACTGATTACAAGGGAAGAACGCTCTTTACTTACAGCCTGGGTTGTTGCTAAGCAACATGACGTATCCTTATTGACGTCATGCTAAACGAGAAACGTCAAGTGCTCGCTCTAGTTTCTGATTGGCTAAAAACAATCGAAACTCTTACAGGGCCACTCGATTCAACCTTGATCCCACGCTCTCGCTCTCTCCTATTCCTCCCTTGTCGTCGACAAGAGAGGAAAAGGAGAGAGCGAGCCTGGGATCGAGGTTGTCTCGATCAAACGGAAAACTGGTTACTATGGAAACGTGACGTCAGCACTTTGCCACTCTATTGGGAATAGGCTACGATTTTTACATGTAAGAAAATAATAAATACAATTATTTGTTAACACTTTATTGAACCATATTCAATACATAGTCTAACACATCTTGATACATTGATACATTTCTCTAAAAAAATTATAACTAAAATTCTGTTCCTCCGTTGACAAATGATCATTAAAAGCGAGTCCACACCTACAATTTTAATCTTTTCTCGTGGTCGTAACTATAGATAGAAAGCTTTCTTGGTTTATAATCATTACTTTATCCAACTCACTAATTCGCAAAGGAAAAACTCTGCAATGGAAATTAATGTTTATTGGGTATCTGTATCGGATACAGAAATCGTGCTCAATCACATAAACTTTTGCATCGATTTTCTCGGCCAAGCGAGGTTGTATCACTAAAAATAATTGATAAACCTGATTCTATAGATCTAGTGGGCCGCTTTAATAAGTCGTACACAGAATTCATGTCCATGTTGTGTCAGACTTACAAACTCTCGCCTTTGGCCCAGGTCCGACTTAATCCGATAATAAATTTCCAGAGTTTTTTTTGTACAGAGATTTTCAGCGAAATCTATATACTATTAAAATTAAAATACTGCTAGTTGGGGTCTGCTAAACAAGTACGAATAAATGTCACGGTCTAACAATAAAACCTTGGTAAATGACTACCAAGACGTTTGGACGGAAATATTTTCAAGAAATGATTTCAACGCATTTAAAACTCGTAAACTTGTCGTTAAGGTTTTTGTGTGGCCAACCAAGGCGGCCGTGTTTGTGTCGGATGGAGTGACAGAAATGTGCTTCTCTTCAGACCTAAGCTACTTATTTCAGAACGATAACTACAGCTCATGAAATCAGCAACGATCAAACAAAGGTACCTGATAAATAGTGTTCTTTTGTGTGTTTTACTGCTTAATTTGATGTGTAAACGATGTAACTACGGTAATATGGCGAGTACTTGCGTGTGTTGTTTTTCATGTTTTAGCTCGTAATTTTGTAGTTCTTGATATTGACCTCTAAAAATTATACTAAAACAATTATTCGCCTCATTTCGTCTCGGTAAATATTCACAATATTCACTGAGCCTGAGGCGAATAATTGTTAAATATTGCTGTAGCTAAAATGACTACGACATACTAGTGTGAAAATTATGCTTCAAACTACCCTTACAGTAATATTCGTAACACGAAACCAACTAAAAGGTTAATAGACCAAATACTATTCGCTTCTATAAAAAGTTTTAAAACTAATGAATAAATCACACAAATACTGTAAAATTCTGTCCGGCGTAGCAATTCGCAGTTTATCTCTACAGGAATTGCGATATGGCTAAAATGAACTAAATTCTACTTTAGATCTTAGGTGAGTCTGTAGTATCTCCTAATTCTAATCCTTGCCAATTGCTTGCGATGTCGCGTACATCGACGATCCAGGCTTTATTCATAATGCAAATCAAACGCAAAAAGTTACACGAGAAATTCTTATGACCGCGTTTGACAAGTTATTGCTGCATTGGCTTCAAATTGTCATTTCTTTAAAATCCTTTGAAAGGCCCCGGACTACTGTACCTGTGGCACCAGTGGGCTGAGCCGGCTTGGGGAACTCAAGAACACCCACAATGGGATCGTGGTCCAACATGTCCGTCGCGTCGGTTCCCGTTGCCATTTCACTCTTCACTTTGGCTTGATCTTTTTTAGTTAGGTCACTGTCTTCATTATCTTCAAATTGGAAGGGCCTTGTCCAAGTCACTCTTATTTTTCCATCATCTGAGAAGTAAACGAAATTGTCCTTGTAAGGTATACACGGCCGACCACGGGTCTTCTTCTCTTGTCGACACTGTTGTCGAGGGCTCAATGCGTAGTTTGGGACGACCACATTATCTGGCAGTTCGACTTCTAACGTATTTAAATTGAAATCTCCACCAATGATGTAAGAATCTATACCTTTCTGTTCAATTACTTACGGAGAAAGGTATTGAGGCCTTGAAATTGGCTTTCTTTTACTTCGTCTCCAGTGTGGCGGCCATGGTATGAAACTGCGAGCACAGTACCGGACGATTTTCGACTGGTCAGTTTTACCATTGCAATTCTAGACAAAACTTCACTCGCGCCCTTCACCTCGTCCCTGAGTTGTATCATTGACCTGTCCGTAGTCTTCAGATCCTCCGTTGAACCATCGAAGTCCTCGGTTCGCCATAATACAGCTGATTGGTTTCCATTTTTGACATATTGATAGCCTAATGCACCACACTTGTCGACTACTTTTTTCTCAAAATACCCGGGAAGCTCTTGGCAAAAAATGATGTCAGAAAAGAAGCAACGCATGATTATCGATACCAACATCACCCGCCTGTCTGTAATTCCCTTACCGTTCATGTTGATCGTCATGATGAAGTACGATGGCGACGAAGCTGATTTCAGACGCGCGTCTTGAATCGATTTCTTGAACTCTTCTTTCTTCATTATCGAATCGGGATCTCCACCTGCTTTAATCTGTTCCATGACATTTTGCAAAAATGCTGAGTAATCTTCAAATATCGTTGGATCATCCATTTGATGTTGCTTCGATCAAAGCACAGGGCTCATAAGAGTCAAGAAAAGCGTTGTCGGGAACTGCAGGGTATCGTTGTTGATTGCAGAGGAGGGTGGACAGCAGTCACGTGCTAATTTTCAACCAATCAGATTCATCACTCGAAATGTGTCATGGCGGACGGGAACGAATTCCACAGCTATCTTCTCTACTAGTATATCGACGAATTGCTCCCGTTATTGTTTGTGTTTTTGTCGGAAATCTTCCCGGTGTTTTGCTTGGACGTTAAACTTTGCAGCAGTGGAGAGATTTGAAAGGTAAGACGATTTTGAGTGTATATTTACATCCTGTTTTCACGAGTCTTCGCACGTAGATTGCTCACTGATCGTGTTTCAGGTGTGATATTTAAAATAACTATATCTCGCATTGTATAGATTTATCGGCTCTACTTTTTACATTCCTATATAGATTGAACAATGGCCTTGGTTTTAATGCGGTCGCCCCGGTCGCCCCCTCAACCGTTTCCAAGATATTTATGTTTGAAACTCGTTTAAAACTCAAAGCTTATCGCAAAAAATCCAATATGGCGCGAGGTGTGAAATTTTTCGCCACGTGAAATTGTTACACGGATCGATGCTTGATGATTGTTATTTTAATAGTTATGTAGGTTTTCGGATACTGTAGCTAATTTTTCGTTTTATTTCGTTTAGTTTTCGTTATGAGCAACCGCTCTAAGCGGGCACATCCACCAGCAAGTGGTGACACTCCAGGCAAGCCACCAAACAAAATCCAAGATCTGGCCCGAGTTCATCAAGTTCGAGGAAATCCTTGTTCCAATCGGGATTGAAACCACCGGTGAGTGTAGCTTATTTATAACTCTGATTTTTTTGGGCACAAAAAATATTTCCAATAATTTCTCAACTGAATATTTTTATGATTTCATCTCCCATTATTAGCGACCCTCTGATGTTCAGTGGAATGATGCGGAGATACGTGCCCTTATCGAGTATGTGGCACTTTACCATACACCCAATGAAGACGGAAGCAATGTCTGGCCAGCTCACAAACAACAGGACTTTTGGAGAAGTGTGCTGAAGCAGTAGCACAATGTAGTGGTGGTTGCAGACGAAGTTGTAAGTGTCACCTAAATGACCTTGTTATCTGTTCCTGTGTGTATGCTTGTTGTTATTGTTGTTGTTATCAATGTTGTGGATAACATGAATTTCATGAAGTGCTTCAAAAAGGGGAAACTGTCAAACCCTCTGATAACTGGCAACTACATTATACATTTTCTGTCTGCATGGCCACTTGCATCACATATTAATCAAATAATGCATAAAGGAGATATAAACTGACTATTCAGAATTTGCTAAAAATAGTAAAACACCAGTACCTAAAACTATGCATTTGGCTTTATGTTCAGGGAATGCTTGTAGAGACAAAGTGCGACGTTTCCTTAGAGAAAAGTTTGAAAGCCTTGGTGATGCAGAGGATGCTTATGACATCAACTACTTTGATGATGATGTGTTTCCATCACAACAAGATGTCATAAGCAGTACCCCACAACACAACGATCCAGGAGCATCCAGACAAGCTGAGTCTCCTATGTTGGCATTTTCTCCATTAAGAAATGCAGAGGATAGAACATTACCTGGTTCTATTCTTGATGTGGTGTCTGCTGGCTTCATGAAGCTAACACAGAGGCAACGGAAACAGCTAATTGTACACTTATTCCATAAGTGGCTTTTAGCAGATGTGCACCCAGAGTTAAATAGTAATTATGTGCCACGTGATTTCTTGCACCTGCTTACAAGTGCCTTGAGAGTTCTTCATGTAAATGGAAAGAACAATGTCCTTTATGATGCCTCTCGCTGCTTTGGGGAAATCCGCCCTGGGGAAACAGTCCACGCATGCCACTTACAAGGATGCCTTTCGGGTTGATTTCCCACAATCTGAGATTTTTTGCCTCAGACAATACGGCAAATCTGGAAGCCCCACCTGACTACAAGTCTTGGTATCAGTCAATGTATACCCTGTTTGGTAACAAGTGGGCTGCCCTGCATAATGGACCAATGTGGTCCTATATTGATGATGTCGAGGAGGTCCAACCAAGTGTATCAGCAGATTCTATTGTTTGCAACAATTCACAGACAGACCCAACTGGCTGTTTAAATGCTTCTAGTGCTTCTACGACTACAGACATTGTAGTAGAGGCATTTCAACAAACATTTGGGTCTGACTGTGAATTGTTGCAAACAGCAACATCCACTCCAGTGCAGTCATCTCCAGCCACTTATCTGGAAAATAACTCAGAGCCAAACACCATTGCCATTGAAGATTTACCTGTTTCCCCTGAAGAATCTGGAGTAAGCACAGAACCATCTCCTTTAAGTTCTTCAATTGCACCCACATCTCATTTATGGGCTTCAATGAGTGAGTCTGAGATAAGAGAGCGAGAAGGGGCCACAGTGACCTTAACAGAACTGGAAGAGATGCATGGCATTCGTCCCAGCAGGGTTGGAAATACATCCAACAGAGACAGAAATCCTCTGAATGTAAGAATTTTCACTTCTATCTGTACTATTATTTATACATGTAGTTGGGTAAAATTTCTGCTGCTCTTTTTTAATCTTCCAAAGTTTCAAACTTGTAGGAAGAAGTACAAATGTATACTGTATTGTAGCACTCTTTTGAAGGGTTTGGAGGCTCTGCATCTCCTTCTGTTTCAGAGTATGTCACAAATATAAATTATCTACAGTGCACAATATATACATGTATGAGATCTATGAATCCTCACCTCAACCCTGGGGAATTTTTACTCTGTGAGATGACATCTTATATATGATAATAATATACTCAGTCAATGATAATATTAATTTTAGGCCAAGGTTAACATTGCTGGACCTTCAGCAAGAACCATCAGAAGAATGGTGGAGAAAAGTAGTTTTTACAAAGGACTGTGAGATTCAGGTACTTAATTCTTCATTACATTTTATTTGTGAATCTGGCATGGGAGAGTTTAAATACACCACACTGCCTTGTCTGTACCACTTTTGTGACACCTTATTGTTGTGCAAATAATTTGAAAACATTGCCGGCTGCAATATATACA
Source organism: Desmophyllum pertusum (assembly GCA_029204205.1). Lineage (NCBI taxonomy): Eukaryota > Metazoa > Cnidaria > Anthozoa > Scleractinia > Caryophylliidae > Desmophyllum > Desmophyllum pertusum. The sequence goes on from MU827808.1 coordinate 617,281, forward strand.
TGAAGTTTGTATATAAGACTGGAAAGTAGAATTGAATTAAGTAGGAAAAAATAGTAACATGTATACAGGAACAACATGCAAATTAATCATGCTTGTAATGAATGATCAAATCATTGCTGTTTTTCAGCCAAAGCAATACTTGTCAGTAATCAGGCTCCACACTACATTGTACATGTATACTTTTTTAACTCTTACAGTTGTCAGCCTTGAAGCATTTGCATGGAATTCACCCAAGTGCTCGTTGGTGGCTCAAAGCTGATGGAACAGACATACAGGTTGGGCTCCGCGAATCAATGAGAAACGAATGGTCAGGTGATATTGACTGGGGAGATGGAGAACTTCAAAAGAGACATGATGACTACATCAAGTATCTCGAGTTTGTACGTGGTATTGGAGTAAAGCAGAGAAGGTCATATGCTTCAATAAAAGATGATCTGCAAAAGCAGCATGAGAAAATGGTCGAGGAAAAAAGAGTTTCTTAGACAGGGACTTGTCAAAGCTAAGGATACTTACGAGACCAAAGAAAAGTATTGAATGTGTCAGAGGATTCCCTGTTTGCTTTGGCGTGGGACGTTGAGGGTTATTCTAAATTGGCTGAAAAGAGCGAAGCTATCCAAAGAGACATAAGTACTATTTTGGATAGATTAGACGGTGAAGCTCAAACAGGGGGAACATACAAGCTGATGTGACAGCCCTTAAAAAGGAACTGGAACTGTATGTCAAGGGCATCAGTACGAAGAAAAGGGAAGCAGCTTCTCACCTACTGCTGTTCATGATAAGCGACGAACTGAGAAACTTCAAGCCTTATGCTGTCCCTGTTCGTGTCATAAAGTACAAGAGTATTACTGATGCAAAGCTACGTCAGCTTAAGGATCAACTAAGGGACGCCATGAAAGAGTGTGGGATGACCACTGTTGGTGGGTAATTTTTCCATTATGGTTGTATTCTTGGTAAATACTGTAAAAGTTCTATTTAGCCCCCCCCCCCCTCTTTGGAAGTCAGATTTTGTAATAAGTCCCCCCTCTCTATCAAGCCCCCCCCCCCCCCCCCCCCCCCCCCCCCCCCCCCCCCTCCCCTTTAGTCAGACTGATACAAATAATGTCTTTCAGAAATATTTTGTTGTTTCAGTCACATTGTATTGAAACATGGTCCTTAATTTCCAGAACTTTTGTTGAGTTAGGGTATAAATTTACATTGCATTTGTAATATGGTGATACATAACCAATGTCTTGTTCTGTTTTAGTTTGTTAATTTTCTTGAAAATTTATGATTTGGCTCTCAACAGTTGGGGCACAATCCTTCCTAGTGTTACTGAAATATAATTTATTTCCAGGATTTGTAACAGATGGGGAGTTTAACTCTCTAAGAACCCAGGGGACAAACAGGCCTGTCTCTGTGATACAGCTGATCATGGATGCAAAGGCTGAGGCGCGATCCACATCATCTAGGCAAATACAGTCATTTCTGACACCACGACACATAGGTAGGAATTACCAGTATCATACATGTAGTATCATAGTTCATCATTGTACACGTAAGTTATTCTAAGGTGGTTTACAAAATAATAAAATAAAATAAATAAATGGCAAAAATAAAAATAAAATTAATAAAGAAAATTAAACTTGTTTCCCATTAAATTTTGAAATAAAGCATTGTGCCTCTGGTGTAGTAAACAATAAGCTATTCTCCACACAATTTTTTGGTTTGTTTGCATGTTTGTTTGTTTTTGTTTGTTTTTAAATTCAGACAACCATACACTTCCAAAATGGCAACCCCAGATCTATTGAATTTATTGGTATTTTATTGTCACTGTCATGGAGTTCTGTATTTTTAAAAGAACTTCTTGTTTGTTCAATTTGTTTAGTACAGTTACTGTTAATTAACTGAGATTTAAATTACAGGGAATCAAATTTACCCAGCCCAGGATCATCCAGCAGTTCCTTTGGAGGATGTGATTTGGCTTGCTGATCGCATGGAAAATGATGGTCAAACCTTTCAAGATGCCATTAAATTGCTGCGCCAAACTAAATTTCCTGACAATTATGATCCTTACCATTGGGTTACAGGTATGAAAACTGTACACTGTACTATTTGCATATCTAATTGTAAAAACACAGAAAATAGTGTTTGATCTTTGAGTAACATGCAGTCAATTTTGGCTTTGACAAAACAAGATGTAGGATTTACATGTACAAAATCCTGTAACTACATGTAATAATAAATCTGTCAGATGTAGAATAAAAATTATAAACTGAAAACACACCTCATCACACAATAACATACAGTATGCCTTGTACATTACATGGCGAATTCAGCCCGGGCTGGAATTTCATCCCGGTTAGGAGGGCTGAGATTTCAGCCCAGCTTCTGAAATAAATCCTCTTGAAATGAAGTTAGCGATTACATGGATAATGTTTTAGCCTGGGCTGAAATTCCAGGCAGGCTGGAATTTTCAGCCCAGCCAAACAGGCTGAAAAAACCCATGTAATTGGAATGGAATTTTTTCAGCCTGGGCTGAAAAGTGTACTTGCGCATGCGCAGTGATTGTGTTTTGGCTAAATTGTAGAATGCCCAGCAACATATTTACAATCTACAGGTACAAACGTGCGTTCTAAAAATGTGCAAACGATATGTAAATACATGTAAGTTGCCAGGTATTTTAAAATCGCTCCTGTGTTTTCAATGTAACAAGATGGTGGCTGCGAAGGGGAAAAGGTTTCTTCCCGCTTAATTTCAAATTTGGCGCCCAGGCTGAAATTTGTTATGTAATCACCCCCTAAGCCTAAAGTTCAGAGGGTGGGAGGTACATTTCATGTAGATATTTAGGGAATATATATAGAGAGGGCATTTGTGATTAAAAAAACCTGTTGTAGAGAGTGTTTTTTAGAGGGTGTGTCAATAAGATACCGTGTAGTTTTAAGTATCTTCTAAACATGCTAATTATTGTTATGTTGTTAAAATTATAGGAAAGACTGAGACAAAATCAGATAGCCTGAAGTCACTGATGGCCATCTATCTGTTTCGAAAGAAGGTTGCTGACTTTGAAGCAGAAGGAGTCAACTTCAGACAGCATTTGTATGTTCCAGAAGAGAATGAAAATGGTGAACCCCAGCACGAGAGGGAAGACCACAATCATGTGCTTAAAAGGATTGCAGTTTGCTGTAGATTGGGTCTTCTTCCTAACGTTGACATGATGGCTTTTGTTGGGGCCATGAACGACCCCCATACTGGGTTAACATACACAGCGTTAACTGGAAAGCGGAAGCAAAGTGTCTCTGATGCTGAAAAGTTGCTGTCAACTGCCGTTGCAGAGTGGTGCAAAAATAATGGCTATCCTGAGGAAGGTCGAGTAGTGGAAGTCATTGCTAACTGCACAAAGCAAGTGATGGTCGGGCCTTGATGAAGAAACAAGGAAGAAATACAACATGGCCATGTTGGATTTTTTTACTGGAAGATTGGATGCCCTGGTATAATGAGAACCGGGACTTCTCAACATTGGATCCAAACAGGTTTGAAATTTATCAATGTGTAATATTATTTTACAGTTCACATTTTACGTGTGAGCAACTGGAAGTCAAGGTAGATTCATCACAGGATTTGTTCATTGGGCCTCAGTGGAATCTTTTGTTAGGCTTACTAATACAGTTGAACCTCCATTAATCGGCTACCCATGGGAACAGAAAAGGTGTCCGCTGGAGGGACATGTTCATTTATAGGACTCAGATAAAAATGTAGTGTTTGTATGTGTGTATGTTCTGTGTACATAATATTGTAATTTTCACATGTTTGATCAATAAGTAAATTTTTTTTTTAGACCTTTCAAAGGAATCAAGGGCATGACACGAGAGTTAATAGTAGCAATAACAACCAACATCGAGAGCCAGGAGTTCAGAAGGCGTTATGGAGAGGAAAAAGGGCTTCCTGCAGAACACCCCAGAGCTGGTTCCACAGATGATGTTGAAGGGATTTTTGCCTTTTTCCATGAGCTGCTGGGCCCAATATTTGATGAAAGGCTTTTCATGATACCTTCCCAAAGGTCATGCTAGAATACACCAAGAAGTGTGATCCAGACCTACCATTTTACCACTACACAGGAGTGAACGAGCGATTCAATTCTGGTTTACTGCCTTCTTTCAACCAGCCATCAGAACATGGCCATGGAGAGCGGCTTGACCAAGTGCAAATTTCTAGGAGAGCAGACCCAGGAGTTTTTGTGGCAAATAGGGCCGTAATTCCACAGCGAGGCCAGCTAACAGTCCGTGCTGCTCACTTCAGGCCAGCCGAGGATTTACCACCACCACCATTACATTAACTTTTAATTTGTAAATAAGAAAAGTTAATAATGATATTGTCAATGTCCCTCAGGTGACATGTCAAAAATTATTGAGCACTTACAGTGCTGCTACTGTTACCGGGGCCACTTAACTAAACTAACCAATCAGATTACAGGAAATGAACAATGCATTACATCAAATTTTGTTCTTTGGGTCATTGTTTTCTCCGCGCTGTTGATTGGCTCAAACGATTTAGTTGGAATGCATTGTTCGTTTCCTGTAATCTGATTGGTTAGTTTAGTTTAAGTGGCCCCGATAACAGTAGCAGCACTGTAAAGCAAAGACAGTTTCAAATCATGAACACTACCACCAACAACTTGTACAACACTTGAAAGCAAAAATAATGTCAAATCTCATTTTTATTCCCTTGCTGCCCTATTGCAGCACACATGGTTCATACTTTCCGAATTTGACATGACATATATGGATAGCAGTTTTGTTTATAGTAATTTATTCCATAAAGTAAGGTACTTACACTTTCAAGATCTGACAACACTTCTGAATTTACCAGGAAAATAATTATCAGAATTTTGTGTACATACGGTAATGCTTGTTACTGTGGAGTAACCAGTCAGACACAATGGAAATAGAAAAGTCTCTGACTGATTACAGAATGATAATCCAAAAATTATTGTATGGTTTTAAATTTGGACTCTTAATAAAAAGGCTACAATACATCATACCTTGACTAGTAATGCATCAGTCAATTCCAGCAGTGCCCATCCACTCCCCCCCCCCCCCCCCCCCCCCCCCCCCCGGGTTAATTTTTTTTAAAACTTATTCCAAAAAAATTTGGTCGAATTTGACGTGGTGGGGATAAGCAAGCCTTTCAAATTCCCTACGGTCTGGCCAAAATACAAGGCAAACGCCCCAGACCTCTATGCAAATATTTGTGATGCAGAGAAATTTGACTTCTATATATACATATATAATATATATATATATATATATATATATATATATATATATATATATATATATATATATATATATATATATATATATATATATATATATATATATATATATATATATATATATATATATAGCCAGTGACCAGGCATAAAATGGACCAAAATACCTTTAAAAATATCTACAAGCTGTTGGAATAGCAAACAATGCCATGTTAGAGTTGACTGAAACTATGAGGTCATGGCCCAGGAAGGAGGGGAGGGGGGTGGGCACTGCTTGAATTTGCATAATGCTCATCGCGCACTACGGCATCTATACATTACATATTTTTCCCACTGTCCTTTGCGCGTTATTAAAATTAAAGGGTAATATCCCATCCTTGCAAAAAAAACTCTCATGAAAATATGTTGCACCGAAACATCCACAATTTTGTCATTTGACATGAGAGGATGGAGATATTGGGTCAGTTCACTTGCAATATATCCAACTGTAAACCAATCAGTACCATGGTTCATGTCAATGGCAATGGCATTTTTGTCTTTTTCATTACTAGGCTCAGCTCGAAGTTTGACTGCAAGTTTACAATGTTCCCTGTGCAATTTTCTCTCCGCAACTTTCAGAAATCTTGTCTGGGGAGCTCATGTGCAGCCCCAATGCATTTAAACCCCAATGTGTGTCGCACATTTTCATCCTCACTGTCTTCACTGCTTGTGCCATCATATGACCCACCAGAGAATCCTGCCTCTTCATCACTATTCAGGGGACTGTATGTTTGTGTATCAGATGCACAGTGAACTGAAAATTACAAATAAAAAACAAAAGGGAATACTTTAGCATCTATACACAGTAAAATGTTATACAGTTGAAAAGCAACATACATGTACATCACATGTAAAAATCCTCAAAAGACAACATAACTTGGCTACTATATAGCATTTAAAATAATAATTTATTTCTAATTTTGAAACTGGTTGTCCAATTCATCAAGAAAATATTTGAGTTAAAAAATCAAAATAATTGTTTTCATTGTTTTTTTTTAATTACCTTCATCTTGGCTCTCCTCCTCCTCTTCCTCTTCCTCTGGCTGGTTAAAAAAAATCCCATTTGTTACAGGAAACAATGCACAGTTGCACTTTTCCGTAAGTGTATTGATATCCAGCAATGGAGCCACTGGGATGGTTTCTTTTGGCACGTGAGGCTGTTGTGGGGTGACTCATCCTCGGAGACCCAGGGGCAGATAGTGGGGGCGAGCGAAAAAATCGGCAAAGAAAAGTAGGAGCGAACGAAAATAGCCCCTGGGGACGATTTCTTACCGCACTAGTTCCAACGGCTAATTAAATGCCGCTTCCTGATTGGGCAGAAAAACCTTTGTATTATTCTGCCCAATCGGCGAGCAGAGAGGTCTGCGGTCCGTTTCGTGTGTTCTAACACGAAGCCTAAGAAGGCTGTAGTTCGATCGCCATATTTGTCTTGTTCGTTCATCAAGACGATTTTGCTCGGGAAGGAAAGTTTCAGTTACAGCTTGTCTCAAGGCCGAAAAAAGTAGGAAAATCGCTTGTCATGTCCGCAAGGAAACCGTCGGAAAATCCACACTTTGGATCGATCGCAGGTATCGTAATACTAGCTTGCTTTAAAAAATATGCGAGTGCTAGTTTAATATGCGACTCGCCGATCTGATGTTTACACTCTCGTTCTTTCATGGAAACGTAACGTAACTTTCCCTAGCCTGAGTAATTATTTTTCTTCTTCAAAGATGATAAAATAGAAGAATTGTTATCTTTAGTATTAAACATTAAAACATGGAAAGGCATACTTCGTTCAGTGTTATTTCTTTTGATGATGTGATAGTATTTTTATTTAAGACAATATATTTTTAGTGGGAATGGGGTAGAAAGAGGGGTGGAGGGGAGAATGTTAGAAGAACAATACAGATATAATAGTAGTTGATACAAACAATAAGCGAACAATAATTGTTTGTATATCAACTACTATTATATATCTGTCAATTATTGACCCCATACTTACCTCTGTTATTATTTTATGGTTTTCCATGATCATCCCATATAATATTTAATTCTACATTTTACATGTATACAATATATAAAACTAACTGTCTGATATAATTTCTTGAGTACCCCCTTTTGAATGGCTGTTTCTTGTATGACCTTTACCAAGTGACTGTCTCCTATACGATTGCCTAATATATGTAGTTTAGTCAAGATATGATTGCCAGCTTTTGTTCTTCCAAGCCAAGACATTAAACATGGTAGAGACAATACCATTAAAAAAATTATGTTATGTTATTTAATGATGGGAAGACATTTTTATTGATGTTTAGGTAATTTAATTTTGTAAAATATTTTTTTTAATGGAGGGGGATGGAGAGAGAGGAAGGAAGGGGTAATCTAGAAAAGGGAGGGATGAGGAGAGTTGAGCGCGAGCACGAAGCGCGAGGAGAGAGTGGGAAGTGCACTCAAACTACTCACCTCATCCCTCCCCTAGAAAGAATCAAGTGACAACTGATGATCTCATACATGTACAATGCCCCATAAACTTAACATATGGTAATACATGTAGGATATCATTAGTACTCAATAATATGTTACAAGAAACATCTGACTGAGCAAAATGTAATCTGAGAAAATGAAAAAATATACAGCTGTCTCATGATTATTCTATTTACTTACTTACTTAAGCCTGTTTACTCTGCGGTGGAGCATAGGCTGGGGACGATTTCTTACCGCACTAGTTCCAACGGCTAATTAAATGCCGCTTCCTGATTGGGCAGAAAAACCTTTGTATTATTCTGCCCAATCGGCGAGCAGATAGGTCTGCGGTCCGTTTCGTGTGTTCTAACACGAAGCCTAAGAAGGCTGTAGGCTGCCTCGTGTAACTGGCTCCTGGTGATTCTGGACAGCCTTTCGTGAATGATTGTCTCTTGTGTGATTGTCACATGTTTAGCCCCAATATGACTGACAGCTTTTTTCTACTTTTATGATTAGATAGTTTCACTGGAAAAGACCAACACTAAAGTATTGTTATCAGCTCTAGCATTGATACATGGGGATTTTTTATTTTTGTTTAGGTTGACTTAAATCAGAAAACTACAGCAGTCCCATGATCTTTCTTCTAACTATAATTTGAACTCCGGAATATCTTTCTTGCGACTGTCTCTCGCTGAATCCTAAAAGATCCTTCTGACTAATTAATAAATGTCTCTTGTTTGGCTAAGATATGACTTAGATAAACAGGGTTTGTTTCAATGAGGTACATGTATGTAGCACTGGGGTTTACGTAATCTATAATAATAGGCTTATTATGATGACTATATAATTATTTTATTTTAATTTATTTTGGCTTCCAAAAATTAAAATCTATCTATTATTTTTAAGAGACTTATTTTGATTGAAATGTAAATTTAAAAAAAATATTGTTTTATAATACAGAATGTATGTTTTGATTATGAGTTACATGTAATCAGCATATCAGTGAAGAAACAAATTATTTTTTATAAACAATGGGAGGGGAAGGGGATGCGGGTGGGTTGTTTTTCATGAGGAATTATAAGGACAATATATTTTGCTATTTTTTTTTCCTTTCACAAAACACATATTGCCTGTTTTCTCTAACTGATATGAAGACGAGATGTACAGGTTTTCAGTATTACAGATTTACAGTCTAAGAAAAATAATATGTTTTGAAAAAGAATGAAAATAATTTGATCACAGAGGAAGTCCTACATGTAATAGTTAGACTTATTTTCACTCTAAGGGGGTGATTACATGGTGAATTTCAGCCCGGGCTGAAATTCCAGCCCGGTTACGGGGGCTGAGATTTCAGCCCGGCTTCCAAAACAAATCCTCTTGAAATGAAGTTAGCGATTACATGGACAAGGTTTCAGCCCGGTTTCTCGCTGGAATTTCCAGCCCGGCCAAACGGGCTAAAAAAAAAACCATGTAATCGGAATGGAATTTTCAGCCCAGGCTGAAGAGTGATCTTGGCCATGCGCAGTGATTGTGTTTTGGCTAAATTGTAGAATGTAGACTGTTCACAGCCTCTCTATTTTCTCGACGCTAACAGAAAATAGAATGCCCAGCAACATATTTACATGTCATTGAATAACATATACACATGCAGCCGGTATGTAAATAATAAGTTGCCGGGTATTGTAAAATCGCTCCCAGTGTGTTTTTAAACAAGATGGAAAAATGGTTCAGTGGAACAAGGGAGATAAAATCGAAAATCTTATTCGATGTGTCGCGAATTTCAAATCGAAAATGGAATACAACAACAGCTTCGTACTTCAAACGTTCAGCCGATATGTAAGTAAGTTGCCGGTTATTCAAATCGCCCCTCATTCTCTGATGACTCTTCCGGTGCAATTTCAAATTTGGCGCCTGGGCTGAAATTCGTCATGTAATCGAAACAAAATTCTAGCCCCCTAACCGGGCTGAAATTTCAGCCCGGGCTGAAATTCGCCATGTAATCACCCCCTAACTTGATACATGTTGATAGCTATTAAAAATTAGTCTAATTTTTTTGGCCAAAACTTTAACAAAAAGGTGGCAATTTTGGCCACACCAAAACACTAAGGCCTGGTTTAAACGTCACATTTTACATGCGCCAAATCTAATACCTATTTCAATGGTTATCGAAATATAATATGGAGTTAACAATTTATTTTTTATATTAATCACACGATATATTGGAGACATAATTCACACGATAAATTAGAGACAATTCATAATATAGTGTACATGTAAGAGACTTGATTCCAATAAGAAATAACAATTTTTATTTGCATGTATTTTTGATGGCTTTGATTACTGTATTAAATTGCCCTGAATTCTTTATTGACATGTATCTACGGTGACTTTAATTGTAGCCTTAATTCTTTGGATAGCAGGACCATTTGTGCTGCGAGTTTTTTTGTTTTACTAATAATTAATCTTGCAGTAAGCTACAGTAAGCAATTTTTTCATTCCATTCAATGGTTCTCTGAAGCGCTGGATTCCTTCTGTTGTCACGGGCCTGTCTGGCCCGTGCCTGAAATAATTACTCAGGCTAGGGAAAGTTTCGGTTACAGGCGTTTCCATGAAAGAACGAGAGTGTAAACATCAGATCGGCGAGTCGCATATTAAACTAGCACTCGCATATTTTTTAAAGCAAGCTAGTATTACGATACCTGCGATCGATCCAAAGTGTGGATTTTCCGACGGTTTCCTTGCGGACATGACAATCGATTTTCCTACTTTTTCGGCCTTGAGACAAGCTGTAACTGAAACTTTCCTTCCCGAGCAAAATCGTCTTGATGAACGAACAAGACAAATATGGCGATCGAACTACAGCCTTCTTAGGCTTCGTGTTAGAACACACGAAACGGACCGCAGACCTCTCTGCTCGCCGATTGGGCAGAATAATACAAAGGTTTTTCTGCCCAATCAGGAAGCGGCATTTAATTAGCCGTTGGAACTAGTGCGGTAAGAAATCGTCCCCAGGGGCTATTTTCGTTCGCTCCTACTTTTCTTTGCCGATTTTTTTCGCTCGCCCCCACTATCTGCCCCTGGGTCTCCGAGGATGGGGGTGACTGTTTCTGTTAGAACTCGATCAACAGCAAAATCCCAAATCAGTAGCATCCTTTCCTCCTCGGCTTCCTCGGGATCAAACTATAAGACACAAAAACAATATTAAAACATCGAGCTTTACACAAGCAAATGCATAGATCAGCATCTATATGCTCATTCAGTTGGCCAGGTTTTACATCAGCCATGCTTATAAACAGAGCAGAATTTAAGGTTATGATTGTTTATCAATTCACTTCACCGAACGAGTGCGGCAATTGAAGCGTTAAAAAATTTCCGAAATTAGGAATACCAGTAAACACATACCTCAAAAATAACACTCGCTTTTACATCAACAACGGCTGGTGACTTCAATCCTTCCAATTTCTTCAGAAGCTGCTCGCTAAGAGGTAAAATACCCATTCGTCTTTCCGATGGCGAATCGAAGAAACTGAAGTGGACGAAAAGCCCATTCACTCTCAAAAACGGTAAAACTAGGCACAGAAAAGTTGAAAAGATTAGAAACGTCGCAGCAGTGCAAGTAAATCCTACTGGAGCTATGAAAGAATTCAGCCTGTGCCTCGTGTTGCTCGATGGCGTCCATTTTTGTTACACGAGGAGCTCTCACTCAGACGACGGCTGGACTCAAATGACGCGAAACGAGAATTTGGTCCATGATCCTTTGCGCGCTGCTGTCCATCCTCCTCTGCTTCTCGCCCGACTGCTCGTACAGTTGAGTGTTTTTGAGTGATCGAGTGATTATTAAATAGAGCGAGGTTTAACCAGCATGGTACGTGAAGACTAACTGGTACAATATATTTTGATATACATGATATGACAAAAAAAAAAAACTTAAAAAAAGGTGTTGAGTGGGTTTTAGGGTAGCAATATTTAATTTATCCATTTAATATCACTATTGCCTGATAAATTTCAAGTTAATTTTATCTTATTCGTATCGTGTTTACAAAACGCGAAAACAATAATTAATTCAGTGGGTTCATGGGTAGCGAGATTTAATTTATCCATTTTATATCACTATGGGCCTTAATCACGCGGCGGCCATCTTAAATACCAGAGGATTTTAAAACCTTTGTTTCCGCATCTGAAACCACGCGTAAACTCGTTTTGAAACGTCTGAATGCGAGGCTTGGGGGACCTTGGGGAATAAAAAGCTATTGTTTTTACCAACATGGCGGGCTGTGAAAAAGGCCCAATAGTTTACATTTTATGTTATCTTTATCGTGTTTAACTTTTTTTTTTATCTCTCATTTTAGTTTGCAAGTGGCATTCGCGTAAATTGTGTGATTTGTTTGTAAGGCAAATCATCAATAGTTTAAGCGTCCTCCACTTTAAATAGAGTATGTAACTTGAAGTCTGTGTTCTAAGTTGCTATGACTTCGACAGCATTTTTGCGTCTCTCTTCTTCGCAGAAGCTCCCAAGGGAACTCTATAGTACAGTCGAAGCTCTCTGAGCGGACACTCTCGTAAGCGGACAGCTCTACTTACGGCCGCTTTGACAAAATCCCGTTTGAACTCTAGCTCATACAAACTCTGTATTTACACATTCCCGTAAGGGGTCAGCTCCAGTTGCGGGACACTTTTTCTGCTTCTCGAGGGTGTCCGCTTACGGAAGCTTCGACAGTACACGGAAGAGATCGATACGGGAGAAAGAAGGTAAAAGGGGTTGACACTATGCGTTTTGGCTTGCAAGAGATTGGGGATCAACTAGTGTCGCGCCAACCTCGTTCCCAGAACCTCCGCTTCTACTGGTCAGTAACAGGAAGGAGCGAGGTCTCTCTCCCAAACTCGAAGTACAGTTGACTCCGGCTAACTCGAAGTGATTAGTTTTACGTTCAGGTGATTTTCTTACTAATTTTACCCTCGATAACTCATGATCAAACTCCCGATAACCCGAATGTTTTTCAATTTCCCTTGAAGGTTCGGGTTATCGAGAGTCAACTGTATTTCGATTTGAAATGACACGCAAACGAGGCATTTGGATAATTCAAATAATGACGTGGTTCAAGCGGCGAATGCCTCGTTTGCATGTCTGTATACCGCACAAGGAAAGACAACTGCAGACTGAGAGCTACTTTTCTTTTCAAAGAGCTCCAAAGGTAATACTGTTTAATCCTAACCAGTGGCATTTAACATACAGACCAAACTGTTACAACAGTGTAACTCATCCATTGGCCACTTACAAGTCAATAACAAGCCAAGTGAAATGCACAACTTGCTGATTTCCAGTGAACATTTGAGAACAAACGGCAGTCACCATAACAAAGACAATCTGTGCGAAAGCGGACTCTAATGAAACTTATGGAAAATGAAATCACCGGAGTGTTTCCTAGAAACAACCATAACTCCCCTCTTTTCAGACTTGTCCAAAATGAATTTTAACCATTGTAGTTTTATTTGTGCCTTCACAAACAGTATTTTGTCCCAAGCTTGCAGTTGGTTTTTAATCAATCTGATGGAGAAACGTGTAGAGAGATACGTAAAAGGAACGACAAGCCACTCGTGCTGCAGCTTCATATCCGGGACTTCATTTCTTGGCGACGGACAGCGCATGATCCACAGCCATCATACAAGCGAACACGGTGAGGACCATCTTCGCCTTCACTTCTACCAGGTCCTCGGGCAGCGCGTACAATTTGGCGCCAATTTTTCGCGCCATGGAAATAGCGTACTTGGCGTTGGACAGCTTGTCTTCGTCAGTGTCCCCATCTGACACCATGTTGTAGTGAATAAAACCCGGCTTGATGCCATCAATCAAATCGATCACGCAGCGACTGTTGGCAATGTTGGAGTCCTTAAAACAGGATATTCTGGTTTCTTTCTCGTTCTCTGTCAGCTTCTCATTGACCCACGCGATGATTTCGTCGTCTTTGATTGGTTTATCGCTTTCCGCGCATTTCTGGAGGATGATCAGTGTGTACGCGCGCATGGTCTGGTACAGGATACCCAGGATCAGCTTCTTGTTCACGTCCAGGATGTCTTTGCCCCCGATCCCTACCACCGAGAAGTCGAGTTTCTTGGCGATCTCGACGGCGTAATTACAATTCTCGAGTTTCTTCATTTTCTCGCTGATCTTCTTGTAAGGAGGCCTGTTCACCTTACTCCAGTCTACGACGCCATTCTTGACCTGTGTAAATAGAAAACAATAGACCTTTCTCCAAAATGGCCGCCACTGACAAATTCAAAATGATTAAAATTAGACTGAGCGAAAAATCAATACCAGCACCTGAAAGACCACTTCTTGTTTTGGTCCGCCGCTTACGAATTTTGCCTTCGCGCGCCAACAAGACCGCAAGCTACGCAGGCTATTAGGTTAGGTTCTACCTGAGTCGAGAAAACGGAAGTTGAAAACTGGAAAATTTAGAAACGTTTGAATGTCATATTAAACCTGTGCCATATACAGTCGAAGGAACTAGTGCCGCTTTTGGCAAATCTTCGTGGAAGCACCCGAAGAGTTTCCGAATCTTTTTATCCAATCAGAAACTAGCGCGAGCACTCATGAGTACTCCGAAAACAATAAAACAATCACGCCTGCAAATACGTCATAGACTGTGCCATCGTTTTCTATTCGCCGATCTGACAACGCTCGCGCCCGCGTTGTCATATTCATATTGATTTAAGTGGGAAAAATTACATACAATTATTATAATATTTGTGCCATATAACAAGTAAAGTTTCTATTAAAACGATCAGACTACGAGCTCGAGTTTTCTACGAGCGAATAGTCAACGAGGCGTAGTATACGAGAAACTCAGCCAATTAGATTGCCGCATTTGCATTAGTTTTCTAGTGAAGTTTTACTTATGACAGGTACGTTACCAACTCAAACAGCTGCAGGAGAATACATCCGTCATCCATATCTAGGAACAGATTCTGCACAAACGGTCTGACTCCCATGCTGTTCATCCAGTTACGGAACGTCTTCTCTTCCCGTGTCTCTTCAAGATTCGGCAGCTCCTCGTCTGCTGGCTCCAGCGCAGGGAAGTTGTTGAACAGGTTGCAGACGAACGCCAGGTTCAGCTTGGCGTTACCCTTGACGATATCTTTGGCGCGTACGAATTTGCGGCATTTCATCTTGACGGCGTTTTCCAGCACAAGTTCGGCGAGTTTTGTCGGGTCAGACTCGCTCAAGTGAGGTTGATCGACTCCCAAGTGAACAGGGGTGATCTGAAAAGCAAACGAAATACTTAGGTAATATTAAAGCCCTGGCTGGGTCATTGTGTTGTGTTCTAGGGCAAGACACTTTACTCTCCCAGTGCCTCTCTCCACCCAAGAGTATAAATGAGTACCAGCGACAAATTATGCTGGGGGTTAGCCTGCGATAGACTAGCATCCCATCCAGGGGGAGTAGCAATAGTCCTAGTAGACTTCATGCTACGGAAACCGGGATAAGCTCCGGCAGTTATGGCCCGAGTGCGGCTCTACCTTCTTTTGAAAAGAAGGTAGAGCCGAAATATAATACAGTTTATTATATGGCAAACTGGTCCACGATGAAAAGGAGCATTCTAATTGGTTCCCTGAGCGGTCCGAATTTTGCAATACGGACCGCAAAGATGGACCGCTCACGAACTCATTTCGCCAAATTCCTTTTATGAAACATTGAACAAAAGAAAACTGTTTTCTAGGTGGCCCGCGGTTATTTATTGGAGCGGAGGTTCCCTTTTTTAAAACTACTTTTCGGCAGGAAAGCGTCAACCGATTTCTGTAATTTTTGGTATTCAAAATAAGGAATCTTTAAATTTTAGAAGGCTTTTAATTTTAGGGCAAACGAAATTTAAGATTTAGAGATACAAGCGCTATTAGAAAACCTTGTTTTTTACGAAATCGCGAATATTTTCATAAAACGAAGATAGATTTTTTTCTAATTACGTTCAATAAGTTCCAAGACTTCAATGTTTACTATGAGCAAGTTTCCACAAAAACGGCTGCATAGAAATTGCTGCACAGTTCACTGCTGAATTTTAGCTTCAAAATAATATGCTCGTGTATTTGCTTCATCTGTTGCAAGAACGCTTCAATAATGCTAAGATCGCGCCTATTATTAGAAAGCTTGATACCACCTAAACCTTTGCTGAATAATCGGAAAAGATCGGAAATTCCCAGTAAAAGTTATAAGCAAATGAAGAACAAGATGTTTATAGTGCGTAATTTGTGAATTTCAAAATAATCACGTTTGTTTGACTTGTGAAAAAAACTACCGATTTGTTTTCCGTAATTTTTAAGTATGATAAAATCCAGCATATATAAAAACAGCCTCGCCTAGTTTTGGGCGTGTAGCCTCGACGAAGCTCGGCGAATTAAGTCGTCAAGTTGGCTACTTCATGTCCTCCATTTTACCAATGCTTTGAAAACCCCTCGTCTTCCGTAAATTATTCAAATATGCCGCGTTGTGGGATTTTCACTTGGGAATTTTACGGATCATCGAAAATTTCCTTGGAATGTCATTGATCGTTCATTATCATTTAAATGTTCGATGATCCGTAAAATTCCCAAGTGACAAATAAATTCCAGAACGCGGCAAGTTTGAATAATTTGCGGAACACGAGGGGTTTTCCTAGCATTTGTAAAATGGAAGACATGAAGTAGCTAAATCGACGAGCCAAATTCTCCGAGCTTCATCGACGCTACACGCCTGAAACAAGGTTAGGCCGTTTGTATATATGCTGTATTTTATCATACTTAGAAATAAGCGAAAACAAATCGGTAGTTTTTTCAAAAGTCGAACAAACTTGAATATCTTGAAATTCACAAATTACGCACATAAACATCTTGTTCTTCATTCGCTTATAGCTTTTCCTTCGAGTTTCCGATCTTTTCCTATTATTCAGCAAAATTTTAGATAACATTAAACTTTCCAATGATAGGTGCGATATAATAATTATTTTAGCGTTCTTGCAACAGCTGAAGAAAATACACAAGCATATCATTTTGAAGCAAAAATTAAGCAGTGAACTGTGTAGCAATTTCTGTGCAGCCGTTTTTGTGGAAACTTGCTCACAGTAAACCTTGAAGTCTTGGAACTTATTGAACGTAATTAGAAAAAAATCTATCTTCGTTTTATGAAAATATTCGCGTTTTTAAAAAAAACAAGGTCTTTTAATAACGCTTGTATCTCTTAATCGTTTATTCCGATTGCCCTAAAATTAAAAGCCTTCTATAATTTGAAGATTCCTTGTTTAGATTACCAAAAATTACAGAAATCGGTTAACGCTTTCATGCCGAAAATTAGTTTAAAAAAAGGGAGCCTCCGCTCCAATAAATAACCGCGGGCCACCTTAGTAGAAACATTTTTCCTCATGTCTAGCGGACAATTTTGGTTAAACTTTTCGCAACGTGGCCTGAAAAATGCAAGAATATGCTTAGCTTTGGCGCGCGCGCGTTAGCCGAGAATGGTTGCATTAATTTCTCAGCAAATTTTTTAAAAAGCCATTATAATAAAAACTTTATTGAACTAGCTTGTTCGTTCCGTATTGGAAAATATTGGTCTCGTTCTTTTTTTGCAAGTTTATGGACCTCGCCTTCGGCTCGGTCAATAAACTTGCAAAGAAAGAACTCGACCAATATTTTCCCAATACGGACCTCACGCTAGTTCAATAACATCTATATATTATCGCTTGTCCAAGGATGTAGTCACTTAGGATGTAGAACATAACGTTTCGACTGCTTACTACCAAATTAGTAGGGCCGGGATGTCGAGCTATGTCGCATCACTGTTCGTAAAAAGAAGGGGACGGTGGTAGTCCCGGTGTTGTGGTCCGACCTGTTCACATATATATTCATGGATGGGTGGGTGGGGTGAGATCATGAATGGACTGATAGCAGCTGCCATAGGCGCCTTTACACTCAGGGGTGAGATCAGACGTCAGCTTGAAGCTGACGTCTGATCTCACCCCTGAGTTGAATTGTAAAGCGCATTTGGATATACCATATGTAGAAAATGCGTTATATAAATGCATTACCATTACTGCTAGTCTTTATATGTAAGGTTATGGAGTCGACTGGTTTAATAGCAGTTATTACAGATGTCAGCGGTTTGACATGCAAACGAGGCGAAAGGGTCAATCTGGCATTGTATTGGCCCATTAGCCTCATTTGTAGGCTCAGATTACTAGCCGCTGTTCGGGAAAATGAGCCAGAACGAAGACCGGACTCGAGAGAGCCGCGGAAATCGAGCCTAACTCGTTTGCATACTTTTTAAAAAACAAAATAATATTTGACTGCGGGTTCAACTGTAATAACTGCTATTAACGTCACCATATGTAGCGCGATGTCTGCTATGATTGGTGGATTTCGATCAGATTTATTATTTGTTCTCAAATTCAAGTTTAAAAAAAAAGGGAAATCATAACCGTGTCAGAGATTTGGATACCCGGTCTTAATTACAGCATAGATTTTCACGATTTTATTTCTCCGTTGACTCCAGTCCTTAGTTTTGGTTTCGATCGAGAAGATATATCAAACACTCGAGACAGTCCAAACATCTCAAATTTCGTCAAAAATACTCCACTGTCCGTCGTATTTTTTACTCTCTTCTCGGTGTTTGGATATCCCGATGAAACACTGTCTCTCGTGTTTGATATATTACTTCGAACATGACTTCTGACAAGTGAAGCTTAACTTTTTACCTGGTGAAGCAGCACGCTGTAGTTCTCTGCATCAGATATATCAGCTGAGAAGTTAGCGACCCGTTTAACATGTCCGGCCTCCTGAAGATGGTAGTTGAACCAGCGGAGCAGGATGGCCTCCGGAGGAAGGCGGAGCAGTTGTTCAATTGTCTCATCATCTTCAACTAAGCGAACAAGTCCAGGGCATCTCTGAATGGTCAGTTGCGCGAACAGGCCAATCTGAGAAGAAAGCAATAACGGGCCAGTATTAAAAAACCGCATGCGACTTTTCCCGCGCTTGTCAGCATTGCATGTTTCACGCGCTTACCGCCGGTTACATGTTTTTCCGCTCTTTCCAGCGTTAGTGTTTTCCCGCGCTTACCACGGTTACATATTTTCCCGCGCTTGCCACGGTTACATGTTTTCCCGCGCTTGCCACTGGTTACATGTTTCCCGCTCTTGCCATGGTTACATATTTTCCCGCGCCTGCTACCGGCTACCTATTTTCCCGGCGCGCTTTTCATTAACGTTAAATGTTTTTCCTTGCTTGCTACAGCTAGCGATCATGATATACTTGTTTTCCGCGCTTGCTACCAGTTACATACTTTCTTGCGCTTGTCGATTGAATGCCATCTGATTGGCTTATAGGGCGATTTTCTTACCAAAAAACAAATTAAATTAACGCTATGAGCCAGCGCGACCACGGCGACTACCGCGACCATCAAGGACGCCAAAACCACCGCGACCACCAACACCCTTACGACCAGACCAGTGCGACCACCGCGACCACCAAAACCACCGCGACTCAAAGCAAAACATCCAACCCATAACAAGCGCGAGAAAATGCGTAACGGCTTTGCTCCTGATTGGCCAAAGAAACTAGAATGTTTGTTCGGATTGATTTGAGCATGTTGACTTACCCTGATAACCTGCCACAGTAAGCCCAATACAAGATGAGGTTTGCCTTCAATCAAATCCTGCGCTCCAATGTTGACAATGTTACAGCCAATAGCCATCGCTGAGTTCAATACCAGCGTTTGATTTTCGTGAATATTGTACACGTTCAGCTTGGTCTTGTTAATAGCTCGTTCATCCACCGTGCCAGGACTTGCCCAGTTTATGAGCTTGCACATCACAATCCCGTCTTTCATGGCCTTGAAAAGAGCGTCTTTTTCTTCTTCCTTAATTGGTAAGTGCTTTCCTATTAAAACAGAATAACGTGAGCTTCCGGCTAAAATAAGCCACCATCCCCAGCTAATATAAAGCCGTTCCCCTTCAGAAAATAAGCTCGTCCCTCTCCAAAAATAAGCCCTTCCCCTCCAAGTATAAGCCCCACCCACCCACCCACTGAAAATAAGCCCTCCACTAAAAAGGTCTTTCCCCTCCGAAAAAGTCATTCAAATCTCAGACGCTAATAGTCCTGCCATAATAAGCCTCCCCCCACCCCCCTCTGAATATAAGCACCCTGTTGTAGAACAGAGACTTTCGATGTTCATTTGACCACTGTAAAGTTTCTTTAATTTTTTGGGTGTGTTTCGTATTGTTATTGGCAGGAGCCCATGTTATTGGACATTTTATAAACTGGCGCTCGGAACTCTTATATGCACCTGAAATTTTTTAGACGTAAATTCCCTTCCAAATATAAACCCAACCATATAACTTCTTTACCGCATGTGAATGCATCGTATCGTAGGAGAATGTCCAGCCCCTTTTTGTGTTGCGTCTATATTTAGAACTGTTCGGGTTGCCCATCGGAAAATTATGAAAGTTCGATTTAGAGTTTGAAGTTGGCATCAAATTAAAAATATATATTCCCGAAAGTACTTTGGCCATCTTCGATTTGGAGCGATTTGTTTTTCAGCATTGAAATGGTTTCTCAGAAAATCCGCCATCTTGGACATGTTGGATAGCCCCATTCTGATTTTATAAATCATCGCCTTTTACTTTTGTTGAACAGCGTTTGAAGTAAACTCTTTGTAAGGTCTATTCAATTAAGTACGTAATTACAGTTGTATTGTATGGTCTTAATTCAGATAAACTTAAGCATATATTTTAGATCATGGGTAAACGAATTTGACTGAACAGTGTATTCGCGTGATTTTGGAGTTTCTGCCAGCTCTGAACTTTGAAATATTAAAGTTTCTTAGTTTTCTAAAGCAAATTAGAAGCTGGTCGAAAGCTTGTCCTTTCTTATTTTTTGCTCTGTTTATTTTCTTACCTTTTAAATCAGGATCATCTTCCAATATGGAGTTTATCCAGTCACTAAAGCCAATTTGTTCGTCGTCCGAAAACGAATGTCTTGTCCCTTCGGCCGAAGCTGACGAACCACCGACCTCTTGGACACCTTTTCGACTGTCCAGAGCTTGCTTGAAACTACCGCCAACCACTTTGGATGATAACTTGGAAAACAATTTTGTGAATTCGTCGAAACTTAGCACACCACCTTGATCGGTTTGTGCTTCAGATACGATCTTTCTCAATTGATAACCAGGGATGTCTTCGCCACAGTCTTTCATCACTTTACCAAAGTCTTTCGCATTTCAGAGAGTTCCCGTCGGCGTACTTGGCAAAGTTTTGTTTTAATTCCGCCATACGATTAGTCGAGAACATCGCCGTGAGGTCCGCCATGGTGGTGGAACTATGGGAAGTCTGCAAGCTCTGTAAGTATCAATACTTTTTTTCAAAGCAATGCAAACTAGTACACAAGATGGTCTTTATGATGATGACTGCCAGACTATGACGTCACAATCATGTCGTCATATAAGAGGCTTGATCTGTCAACAACATTCGCGCGCGCGAAATCGGTGTTTTGAAAAAGCGAAGCGAAATATTTCGATTCGATTTCGATTTTCAGTTCCAATTCTTCAACTATAAGACTAAAAACAAATATCAGGAGCCCATTACAGCAACTGACAAAGCAGCGTCAACTTCTATGGGATAGTAGCGCCCGATTATGTCACAGAATTCACAGACACTGGTACCTAAATCGTCGGCTCTTGTTTCCTTCTCCAGCTCCTGATAAAAAATAAAATGGCAGAGGATCTCTTTTCAATTAATTTCTTTACTACAAAAGTAGCCGCGCAAAACACCCCTACCCTCCCCTCCCATTCATTTTTCCCGGCTGTCGCCGACGTGTCAAGGTCTTTTTGCGCATGTCGAAATTTTTATTGTGCGCATGCTCAGTCGGTGAATCGGGAAAAATTCAATATGGCGGAGTATTTAGTGGTATTGATCGAATGGATTTAGTGAAAAATGTTCAAGAAGCTAAAGCAAAAGTTAGCAGAGGAAACAGAGGGAGAACAAAGCCCTCGAAGGCAAAGTCCACGTGAGGTACATGTTCAAATTTGTGATAAGTTGCACGCGTGAATGCTTCTCTTGTGTAAAGTGTTTTAACTGTTCCGTAGTCAACAATGGCCTGTCAGGTTTTTATGCTGTGTTTTATACAGGAAGATTAACTACCGTCTTGTGTTTAATAATTTAGTCTCCGAGAGGGCCAGAGAGAAATGGAAGTGCCACTGAAACTCCGTCAAACCCCGAAGGGGATCGAGGATCGCCGCTTTCAACTCCAAGAGGAAATGTGACAAATTCGCCATTAGCAACTCCCAATACATCTCAGACCAAAGCGAAATCCACTCCAAGAGAAGTTCTAGATCGAGTTTATAACCTTCTTGACACCAAGGTATGGTTGAAATAACTAGTTGTGAGTAGAAATAACTAGTTTAACCATATCTGATGTAAATCGAGAATTGAGTGTGATGGTGGGTCAGATCAGATTATGGTGAATGGTCGACAATTTTAATTTAATTTACGAAACACTTGTATTGTTTTATTTGATCTTCATTCACTCTCTGTAAGTTGTATGATCACTAGTATGTTATTTATTTTTTCGGTTTCAGCTGGTTTGATCGAACCTTAGAACTTTATAGCAGTTCATTTATTTTTTAGTTAATCTGTTTAGTGGTTTGTCCAGTGGGATTAATTCGTGTATACATACATATACATGTTGATAAAAATCACTTATACATGTATCATGAAATTTAAGATTGCAATCACTTCCTGCCACATTTACTGAATTTCTAGTATAATGTTTACAGTGAAGATGACGCTACCGTTGCCACTCAACAAAGTTTTTGATTAATTTTTGACATATTTTTGATAACTTGACTTTCCGTTTCAGTGGCGCCACATTTGAACTAGACTAGAAACTAATATTAAACCATTCAAATTTCACGACTCCGCCTCCAACACTCCTTGGATTTTGATTGGTCAAGTCAAACAGAACCCATCCGAAAGTCAAGTTGTCAAAAAGATGTCAAAAAAATCAAAAACTTTGTCGAGTGGCAACGGTAGCGTCATCTTCACTGTAAATGTGTGCCTGAGCTCAATTTTTTACCTTAATTATTATTAATTTTGGTGGTTGTTAATTAATTCATTCAGTTGAACACTGTCAACAGTCTTAAGAGTTTGGCCTATTTTATACCAATCTCATTCCCAGAGTCCTTGTTACCATTAGTTGATTATCAACTCGAAGTTGATAAAGGTAAATTAACCGCCATAGCGAATTTCTAGAAGCTGGCGTTTTGAGCGTTAGCTTCTAGAGCGCCAGCTTCTAGAAAGTCGCTACGGGCCGCAGTTAATTTACCTTTATCGACTTCGAGTTGATAATCAACTTAGTGTTTTACTTGCCCGCCGACGCAGCACCACAGTTTCATTAGAAACTAACCACTTTGTCCTTGTTACCATTGTCCAGCGGTGGAACGGGCAAGGACTTTGGGAACAAGATTGCTTTTATACTAGAGATGCACAATCCATTCAGATGAATAATGCATCTGCTGTTGTATGCATCTAGTATAAAGACGGGATAAACCATCAGATGAACTACAGTGTAAGCCCTTAGTTCTTCTCTTAGTGTGCCGTTCAAGATGCACTAAAGCAGATACATGTAGCTCGCCTTGATGCATGACCAGTATCATACCCGTCTCTATACTGAGATGCATAAATAACCAGACACTAGAAAAATAATATTGCCCAAATTCACTTGTAAAATTATCAATGATACAGTCCGGTTTTCATTATTATGGTCGTAGATGATCCTAACGAATCACAGGTGATCTCAGCAAAAATTACATGTATGCTTATGCAGTCGTATGGAAATTAAACACACATCTGAGATCAATTGCTTTTGATCCATTGCAACTGCAAAGAACACAGGGGCACCCAATGGATCGTTTCGGTGGAATATCTGTTCGGAAGGCCTATAATCACATCAGATATTTGGTTAGAAAATGTAGGGAAATGTCATCTCGAACTTTCATAACATGGGGAAATTTATGCCTTTTGTTTTCGGAGAGATTAAAAAGTTGTTTGGTCAGCTAGGTAAAAGCAGCTCATAAATAATTCGGGTAATAAGATTTCAATCCCTAAAATTGTCTAAAGTTTGAAAGTTCAACTAACATATCCGAACAGATATATTTTTCTTAGCTTTTAAAAATAAGCCAATAAACTGCACAAAAAGCACAATTATAACGTAAAAACGACACATGCAGGAAAATTTTGTCGTTGGGTGCCCCTGAGAACAGAACCATGTTCTACATTTTTGTATTCTTCTGATGATTAACTGCTAGATTGTCTGTATATAATAATTGCGATCAACTGCTGATCTGCGATCATATGGAAACTAAGCTTATTTTAGCAATGAGTAGAAAGCAAGCTTTTTCTCATTAAATATTCTTTAGACTGAAGAAGAAACAAGGACATAGCATTAAAATGAATACAAGTGACTTTCCAACCTGACTTTTGTTTATTTTTTATTGTTATCTAGCCTGGTCAATCAGACTCAAGAAATGGAGAAAAGCCACCATCAGGGGAAACAACTCCACCGAAGAGCACAAGCACCCCTAGCAAATCCTCATCACAAGACAGCGTCGCAAGCGACACTGAAACTCCCAAGAGAGCTGTGGAACGCCAGGGATCCATCCCGCCATCCAGTCCTGGAGGAAAGTCTGATGCTGAATCAGACGCAGAGCAAGGTGGTCCTGGTACTCCTATGACACCAACACGGCTTGAAGGAGCTTCGAAGGAAGAGATGGTGGCCATGTTTAGGAAACAGGAGCGAGTCTTAACCCGTTACAAGACCAGATTTTCAGAGGTACATTGTAACTGTTTAACTGTTGAGAAAGATGTTAATGAGTCAGTAAACATACATAGACACACATAGTGACACAAGCTTTAACTCAGAAAAAAAAATCCAAGCTCTCCCAACAGGAGTCGAACCTAATGACCTTTCCACACACTGGTTGGATCAGGGCACGAAATTGTGCCTGATACAGTCGCCAATGCGCCCAAGTTTTCCACGTTGGCGACCAAATCCTGAAAATTAGTCGCCAAATTGGCGACTACGCCGACTAGAATTCTGATATCTTACCTGAAGTTTTCAGTTCTAACTTTGCCATAAAAAAGTCACACTGTTTTGCTTTCATCACAAGAAATATGGGCCAAAAAACGTCAACAAAAGTTTCTCTCAGCTCAGTAAACAAATTGCCCTGACAATGCATTGCGAGTTGTGTGAAACCGTTTGAATACGTCATGTATGCCGATGGATTGTGTCTCTGGTGCAGAACCGCCAAGCATTTTCTTAGGGGCACCAGTTTGTAACTTTGGAGGTAAATTGAACCAAAACACAGGGAAAGTTGTGTTTCTTTTGTACATGTAAATTGTATAATAATTAGGTTTCCACCCCAATTAAAAATAATAAATTAAAAAAAAAATTGTTGGAAAATATGGCGACTAACTTTTTGTAGTTGGCGACCACTTTGGAATATTTAGGAGCCAAATGGCTCCTGGAAAAAAAAAGTTAATTTTGTGCCCTGTGGATGCTCTACCACTGAGCTACGGGAGACGTGTGTGTACTACATGTAGGCAATACAGCTTGCTCTGCGACATTTGTTTGCACTCTTTTTTTTGCTGGCAGTGATTCAGTTTTAGTTTGTTTCTAAACAACAGCAATAATGACAACAATTTTTCACCAAGCAGTTCAATCTGTATATTTTTGTGATATTATAATAATATTGTGTATTTCTTCCAGTTTCATGCTTCAATTTTTTTGTTTTCAAGAAGTACACTGTACACAGTGTAATACATGTAATTGTTTTACAATGTATGTAATGTGTGACAGTCGCAAATAATACTGTATACATGTACATGTACAGTACAGCTGTAGGTCATTCAAATCTTGAAAATTTAAATGTCCTTGTATTTTTTTTTTATGCAAGAAAGGGTTCAAATTTTGTACTTTACTGTCAGGCTATATTTCATGCCCCATTTTGGAGACCAGAAGGTACAGGCCATACTACAGTACTGTACATGTATACTGTATATATGTATGTATCTGTGATAGTGAATATTGTCAGTAATTGTCTACATGTACAGCATTTTAAGACAAATCAAAACCCTTCACAAGAAAAGCTTTGTGTTTTTATTTTACTGTACAGCAATTATTTTAATACTGCCATTTTCACAAAGCTTTTCTGCAAAACCAAAGTGTAAATGTGAGTTTCCTGACTATTCTTCTTGCGGTTTGATCGTGTCAAAGTTAAATCAAAGAGTTCACACTTCTTAGATTCGCACAGTAACATTATATAAATTATTTCTGAAAAGAGAACAATTGTTTATTTACAATGTATTGGAAGTAGGTGTACAGTTGTACAACTCAAATACAAAAGAAAAACAATAATGACAAACAAGCGTAAAGAGCTGTTCAAATTAAATTGCGTTTTATTTTCCTGTCTACAATTTGGACATGTGCATCAAATATTTTAATCACAATTTGTTAATGGTTACCTAGACATTCAATCAGGCACGACAGAATGTTGCACAAACAATGAATGTGTCAGTTGATGTGGTCAGACAAAATGACACTTGGGGAACAATTCAATAATTTTTGCATATTTTTATATTTATATTCAAATAAGGCTACAGCACACACAATGGGCTGCCGTGAAATTACAGGTTTTGTAGTCTGTGAAATCAGCAGTGCTTTTATAATGTCAATTGAAAGTAACATGGCTTTAGGAAATGTGCAGTACGTGTATTCTGTCCGTTTGTAGTGTACTTTTTGGAAGATTTTCTGATCTACAGAAGGACAAAAATGAACATAATTTAAATTTTGAAAACAAAGCCTGTTACATGGCTTCATGATTTGTATATAAATTTCTGACCTTGAATAATGCTGCATCCTTTCTGACTTTGTGGTAAAAATGTTTAGAGGAACGGTATCTGATGTTCACCTTCCGAACTTCGAGAATTATTTTACAATATGTGAAGACATTCTACATGTACAACTTGGGCTTCATTCAATGATCAAATTTTGATATAAATTGAGAATATTTTAATTTTGGTGACAATGGTTTCAACATGTTTTCCTGTATGGGAAGCCATCTTGATACAGAGGATAGAGAGGAAAGAGAAAGAATGGCTTTAAAAAAGGTACTTGACTGTATACTGTACATGTATCCATCATGCTTGACAATTATGATTGCTTCAGTAATACTCAACAGTAGCAATAGTAAATCTGTACAATCATACAAGTATCAAAATGACAATAGAAAATAAGGAAGTTAGTATTGAATAAATATCGAACATCAGGAATAAAATTCATTCAAAAGTAAATTATGTACACATATGGTTTAATTTGAATGTGTGAATAAAAGAAGGTAAGATTATTGATCAAATTTTGTATTTTCAGGTTGTTGAGGCGTACAAGAATCTGCAGAAGGACAATGAAAAGTTGCAGGTACATAAATTGAAAAACTATTCTGTCACTTATAATTGAGTTACAGTGTAAAGTCTGTATGATGTACAGTGGGATCTTGATTTCTCGAACCTCCAAGGGGAACAGAAATTGGTTAGAGAAATCAGGAAGTTCGAAATATCAGAGGTAAAATTACAGTGAAACAAATCCAAGGGAAACAACTTTTCGTTTGAGTTCTCAGGGTTTATGAGAAATCGAGGGTTAAAAAAATTGGGGTTCCACTGTAAATGTTTAAGTATTGAAATGTACATATATTCAGTGTGATATACAGGTACATGAGGCAAATTAAAGGGGTGACAAAGTGTGATCATGCAGTATACATCTGTTCAATATATTATTATTATTTTAAACTTGTGGTTTGAATTTGCTTTTGGGTTGAATTTTTTTAAACCAATTTGATTTTTATTTTCCTTTATTTCAGATCATGATAATGAATATTAGACAAAGGGAAATGAAAATCAGTCTGGTTTGAAAAAATTTAAACCCAAAACAAATTTAAACCACAGCACACATATTAGAAGAAAGTAATTAAATAACAATCAATGAAACTGTTTCGAAAAACCCCCAAATCAAACCAAAAACAGATGTAAACCGCAACATATAACATACAGCTGTACCTGTACACGATAATTTCTTACACTATCAAATGAATACAGTGAGGGTAGGAGGGGATGACATGGGGATCAGAACTTCCTACATGTACCATAAACACCGGCGTTTTAGCCGCACTCGCAGATAAGCCGTACCCCAAGTTTAGAAGCTCAAATTTTGGAAAATCTAAAACTAAAAAAGTTCAGAGTCGAGTCTTAAACAAAGCTAACTTTGCTTCAATGAACATAATAAAGGTAAATCGAGTGTTCAAAGTTTGTATCAATCGTTCGTGTCGATCGTGTTTTAATAGTTTTTTTACATGTAATTTTATCTCTGTTATTATGTGAAGGGTGTGACTACCTACTTAGGCACATGATTGTTCTCTCCATGCAATATTATGGTTTACAGTGCTGTTCGCGTTCTCGTTCGTTTCTGTTCGTTCACTTCCCAAATGGAGAAGTTGGAGTTCTCTTCAGCTGTTTGTGGTCATCATGTCTTCGAGGATGTCTGGAAGCCATTCAAAGGAGACAATTACTCAAAGGAGTTTGAGAACAAGTTCGACAATTTTTCCATTCTCGCTCTCTTAATTTGTTTTTTGTAGTATAAAGCTTATCGTTTTAGTGTAAAAAGTGTTAATTGGGGAAAATGTACAGAACCTTTGATAGATGTTCTCGCAGATAAGCCGCACACTCGATTTGGAATGAAATTTCTGGGGGAAAAGGTGCGGCTTATATGCCAGTGTTTACGGTACTTCCTGTAACCTGTACCCCTGGTTCCCGCCCCTTCCATTGTGGTTTCTGCCTCTGTGCTTTTCCTATTGCAAAATATTGTGCATTGTTGCAAAAAAAAAAAAAAAATCCTATTTGACCCGGTTCCGGCCACCTTGGGAATCCTGCATCCCACCCTCCACCCTCTCTTCTCCTGCCTCCTGTAGACTTCCTGCCCCCCCCCCCCCCCCCCCCCCCCTCCTCACAATACATTGTCAATTTGTCAATCAGACTGGTGATGACCACAGTTGTAACAAAACAAATCTTTGACGGGAATTGTCTTGATGTGCAACAAAATTCTCCAAACTATTCAGTGAGGAGAATGAACGTTTCAAGCTTAGACAATTATGTACATGTATCATTTATAATTTATGCGCTGCACTTATTTGCAGAACAATCTCACTCAAAGTCAAGACAAGGCTCTAAGAAGAATATCAGAAATGAAAGAGGTAAATACCTTCTTTGCATGCGGTACATTTGTACAAGATTGTATAATGACTGTTACAGTGAAGAGTGCCCTACCGTTTCCACTCAACAAAGTTTTTTGGATTAATTTTTGACATCTTTTTGAAAACTTTCTGATGGCTTCCATTTAAACTAGCAAATCAAATAATTGCAAGGACTGTGGAAGGAGGAGATGTGAATTGTCAGAACGCGAATGTGGAGCTTGACATCTCCGCCTCTCATGGTTCTTGCATTTTGTTTGATTGGCCAGTTGAAACAAAAGTTGTCAAAAATTAATCAAAACTTTGTTGAGTGGCAATGGCAGGGTGCTTGTCACTGTAATATACGTCAGTAACATGTATATAATACCTGGGTTCGTACGGGTCCTTGAAAACCTGAAAAATCCTGCAATTTTGTTCTGGCATTAGGAAATCTGTAGATTCGAGGGAAAATTCAGTGACACGAAGAAAGATTAGTCACAAAATAAACTAAATGGGGCTGGAGGAAATTCTCGGAAGATAGCTTGTGCAAAATGTTGTAGTCTGGAAAATCTACTGGAGTCCTGATTTTTGGAAGATCTGATAATTACTGTTATTGTATTGTGCATAAAAAAATGATCTACCTGTGAGAATATTTAATGTACATGTATATGACTTGTATGTTTTTTTTTTGTGTGTGTGTAGACAATAGAACTGGAGAAACAAGCCAAGATGCATTTGGAAGAAACTCTTCAGTTGTCACTGGAAGAAAAACAAGACATCATCAAAGCACTTCAGACTCAGGTAATTCATTGAATTTTAATATAATTATTTTTCTAGATACTGTTGTAAATGTTAGTACATGCAGTGGGACTCCGATATAATGAAGTCCCTGCTACAATGAACATTATATAATATACTCACCATAGGATATCGCAATTTTGGACAATCTAATTTGTTCCCTATTCAAGGCATATGAGGCAATGCAGGGATGTAGATAATAGCCGGGAGCCGGTAAAAATACCCGGCTGTCACGCTGATTTTCCCGGCTGAAAAACCATGTACAGTCTTTAAAATGGATACCTCTTTCTCCTGAATGTTTTTAGCCAAATATTTTGTAACTTTTCTGACCGTTTGTACCTCTGTTATTGTCTTACCGTAAATAACACGACTGTAAACATGGCATTAGCACGCCATTTTGAACGACGATCGTGTGTTTGCTCAAGGCTCATTGACCAGCGGTGTCTCTACTTCATGTATGCGAAATAATGTACGCCAATTCGCGTTAACGCTTTGCTTATTAACTGAATCGTGGTATTTATTCTTGTATGTATTGTAAGGAACATAAAAGACACATCACAAAGTTTTTCACAGCTTTATTAACAGAAAAACATTGATTCTTGCTTACTGAGAACAGTCCAAAATGGCAATGAATTAACCCCTGAAAATCGAGGAAAACGCATTTGCGAGAGTCTAGATTTCAAAATTTTCTGGGGGGGCTTGCCCCCATACCCCCCTAGTAGGATGGTGCCTTCGGCACCATCGACCTCCGGCTAAGTATTTCCGCCTATTAGCTATATAATCCCGCCTGTCAAAAAATGAATCTACATCCCTGCAATGTACCATTACTACCTTATTTGGGAAGCCCGCTAATTACGATAAATGTCCCATTTTTCCTCTGTTTTTTCCTTCCGTTCTTTCCCCAGTAATTTTTAATTGCAATATCCTATGATGAGTATATTATAAAACATTATTCCACTCAATCTCGTCGTACATGAACTCATAGCCAACTCGACTACGCCTTGTTGGCTATGAGTTAATGTGCAACTCGATTTTGTGGAATAATTGTTAAATATTCTTCAGCCCGAGCAATAAAGTTACAGTAAAATGTATGGAACATAACCCCGATATAACGAACCCCAGTTATACTGTAACATTCAAAACACATTTTCCCTGGTCGCTTGGCACTTCCCACTGTACAGTACATTTTACATGCATATTATCATATACATTCACATACCTGTACATGACTGTACAGCTGTACATAACAAATGTGGAAAGTTTTCCTGAGATGCTTCTGCTACAATTGTACAGATCTGTACATACACATATTTGTTCTCACTTTTGTGCAGCTAAAATTATTGTAAAAAAATAATTATAATACCACTGGATAGCGATTTATCCAGTGGATAGCATTTTCCACCCTTTGAACCACCAGCACCAGGTACCAACTACAATGTACCAACCACACTATCCAAGTTGGATAGTGACTTATCCAGTGGATAGTGTTATCCATCCTTTGAACATTGAACCGGGTGACTGTGTATGTATCATTTCAAGGCTAACACTTGATATTTCGTTACAGGTTCATCTCCTCAAGCAACAGGGACCCCGTCTAATGCCAGGCAGTGATGTTCGTGATGCTGGTTTAGGTGAGTGAGCTAACAACAACTAAATGGGATAAAAATGGGAATTTCAGTGGAAATCCGCAGAGTGGCTCTTCCATCCACTGTTTCAGAATTCAGATCGAATTGGAATTCAGTAGAAATGTTGGTTAAATTGTGGAGGGAGGAAAACCGGAGTACCCGGCGAAAAGCCCTTGGAGCAAGGATGAGAACCAACAACAAACTCAACCCACATAATTATGACGCTGGGTCCGAGATTCAAACCTGGGCCATTATTGGTGGGAGTTAAGCGCTCTCACCACTGTGCCATCCCTGCTCCCCAACTACTAGTTTATTTGAATGAAAGGGCTCACAGATCAGTGGCATTAGCATTGTAAATTTACATACTCAGACAGACTCAGTGATTTGATTTGTAAATAATTATTTCTTGAATTTTTGTTTTGAAGGATCACAGAGTGATGAGGAGAAGCTTAAACAACAGAGTCTGTTGGATAAGGTAAGAGAGGAATATTATTATGGGTCACTATAGCAGGGCTGCAAATAACAATCGGTCATTAGACAATGGCCAACCAAAATTTGCCAATGTCCGATGAAATCCCAACAGTGGTCGGACATAATGTCCAGACAATTTTTTTTTTGCCTGCCAACACTAATTGATGCATTATGACGCATTTTGTTCTAAACGTAAACTAATTTACATTGCATTGACAGCGCGTTAGATTAGCAGGTTCACTTATCAAGCAGTACTGTAATATGATGTCCGACCTCATTTTTGTTTTGTCCGACCAAAATGGTGACTTAGTTGGACATAATAATTATGTCCTTTCAAGCCCTGCTATAGTGTACAGTGTACATTATTCATGTATCTCTGTTAGTGAATTGCAACTAAACAAAACCCAGGTTTGTTAAATCCTCATAAGAGCGCCCAATGATTTTCTGATTCTTATTACACATAGGCGATCAGTACATGTAAAGTGAGCATGTACAAAGTCGTCGATGTCAGCCAGTTATTGTAAGGAACACATTAGAGCAGTTTTCATTTGAGTGTCGTAAAACCAAAACCAAAACCAAAACCAAAACCAACACCATGATTGGTTTTGGTTTAGCATCTGATTGGTTGAGGTAGGTGGCGCGAGTTTTTTAAACCAATCACAGGACATACCTGTAGTAAAGCAAAACCAGTTTTGGATTACTTTCGATACTCAATTGAAAATCGCTCTAATGTTGTGTTACCTACCAATCCCAAGAGCACTGAAGTTCAAAACTGGAAAAGCATACAGCACCAACTAAAAAAGTACATGTACTGCTCAACAGTTTTCATTATAATGGCCACACTCTAGGATTTCTCCCTCACCTAAAAGTTAGAAACAGATAAATTGACACAGGTTTGACTCTGGGAGTGAAAGGATTATAAAGTTCAGTCTATTCTCGGATATCCAAGTAAAGGATAGTTATTGTGTCCCTGTTGGCTGTACATGTAGCTACAGGTTCGTGTACATTAATTTTGTAGAGTAACTTTTGTTTTTTCATCCTGATTGTGTAGATTGATGGCCTTCAAGCTCTTGTGGACCAACAAGCTCAGGAACTAAATGAGCATAAAGTAAGTATTAGTTATTATATGTAATAGTAATTATTATACTGCATTATTCTTTTATAGATAACTTTCATTTTTTGTATTTTCCATATGGAGTCAGCAATGGAATCAATGCATTTGAATATTGTTAAATTAGTCTTTTGTTTCCCTCAGGAGCAGTCCATAAAGCAAGATCAAATGATTTCAAATCAAATGAGGGAAGCCAAAGCCTTGATACTAAGATTGGAGCAAGAGAAAAAGGTCGCCATCCAGGACATGATGGACAACTTGCAGACTGCTCTGCGAGAAAAGGACGAGGCGGTGAAGAACACCAATGAGATGAGACAAGCTCTGCAGCAGCGCGAAGCTCAGAACGAAGAAATGAAGAAAGAAAAAGATGAGTTCTTTCACAAGATGGAGAAACAGCTGGAAGATTCAGAGAAAAGACGAGAAATCACCGAGTTGAAGAAGGAGCGGGAAATCCAGGAGATGACAGCGAAGTATGACGCTGCTGCGGCATCAGAAGAAAATGAGAGGAAGGCGATGATGGAGAAGTTGAAGAGGGACAAGGCTGAGGTTGTGGCAGTCATGCAGAAAGACAAGAATGAGAAGCTAGAAGAAATGTTAGTTGCTAAGGAGATGGAGTTACAACAAGCACTGACTAGAAAAACAAAGGAAGTGGAGTCACTGTTACAAGCCAAGGAAGATGAGATGAAAGCGAAATACAACGAGAAGGTACACATGTATCCCAAACACACATTATTGAGAGAGCAGTAATTTACATTGTACATGTACACATCTGGGTGGAGTAATGTGAGAGGGTAGATATTTGTTGTGGCCTTGTGAAAAAGCTGAAGACTGAAGCAGTTTTGGATTTGTTTCTTGCACCTTCTGTTTGCTTGTCTTAATATTCACAAAATGCATTGAAGGAAAACACATCGGCCAATGCAAAAAATGCAGCAACGCATTGACTGTTCTTTGTCAACACGTTGTCAATGCGTTAGATGGTTCACTTATCTCTGAGTGGGACTGTAACTGGTGATGCAACACAGTCAGGGAATACATGTGCATGTATTGTTTTAAGTGCCTGCAGATTTTCCAAGTGTTTTTGTGTGAGCCGAGGTACAACAAAAGTTGTAATGTCAAAATGGCATAGAACAGCTAACTCAAAATCTGTAGTTTCGGGGTTCTGAACATCCTGCAAGTGAATACACTCGGGTCCATGTTTAAAAAAAAGGCCTGCTTACAAGCTAGAGAGGTGTCCATGAAAGGAGAGAATATAGGCATGGTTGATCCCTTAATACTTTTCCTGTCACAAGTGTCAATAGACCATGTTTCACTTATTGTATCTCTGTTACATGTGATTGTTCCCCAGGTGAAGGAGATTGAGATCGCAGTCGATGAGAAAGAGCTGCAGAAGGAAGTTGCCCTGAAAGAGAAGGAGAAGGAGTTACAAGCCCTGAGGATGCAGCTGGGTTCGCTGTCGCACAATCTGCACGAACGCACCTCTGAAGCTTCACGGAGTGGCCAGGAACAGGCCAGTAAGGTGTCCAACCTTCTGGCTGAGCTGCAGAAAGTGTCTATTGACAAGAAAGGCAAGAGAAATAACATCTGCCGTAATGATTTAGTTTAGCGCTTTGTGCATTGATAGCCTACATGTAGTTTAGAATTAATAAAATTCTAACTTGGCTCCAAGGCTTTTATGACCCTGAGCCTGGGAACCAAGTTAGATATTTTAAAACTGGCATGTAAATTTTTGAGAGCGCAACAGAGGGCGCTTATTGGAGACAGCACAAATTTTTGTACTACTGGAATCTCTGTAGCTACGTCAACAGTATGGAATTTTTCGGGACGAATCTCTGACGCCTCTCAAGCACAGGGAGCGTGGAGTCAACTTTGATCTTTGAGTGTTACTCTATTCGTTGTATATCTTTGCATGGTGTCTTGCGTTGTTGTGCAATCTTTTTGTTTATGCATCTGTTTTTCACCCCAGCGGGGAATCAGTAACTTTTCAGAAAAAAAAAAAGAAGAAAAAAAAAAAAACTTTTCAGAAAGGCCTGAAGTGCGAGGCATGAAATGCCAGTCAGTCTGCAGCTACCCCCCAGGGTAATTCGAGAAGGGCGTTGTGTCCCGCTGGTGGTCAAATTTGACTCCTCTACTCCGTGTCTCAAGCGGGGGAGGAATTGAGCGGGCGAAGGCCATTGAAGTAATGAAAAATACATGTACATTGTATGATGGGTGTTTTTAGTCCTTGTATTGACTGTTTATCTGTTGTAGATGTCTTTGAAAATATATTTTTTAAGATAATTTTTATTTTTTTATTTTTTTATTTTTTTAAAGAGAAGTTAGTTAGTTGTACATGTAGATCATACTTAGAAAAAAACCCACAAGGTTAGAGGAATTTTTCCTTGGCTACCAGTAACATCTACATATTTTTTTTTGCAGATTTGGAGCAGAAGCTTTCTGAATCTCAGCAGAAGCTTGATCAAGAACAGGTGGGTTTTAGCAACTGTTATTGTATGTTTCCTTGTCATAAAGAGAGGCATTATAACATGTTGTAGCAGCATGCCTGGCCAGGCTAGAGTCTTCAACGTGCAACGGTTGATACTAAGATGTAGATGAACATAAACGAAGAATACATGACTACAATTTCAGTAAGAAGCATTGTTTCAGTATCAAATTTTGTATCTCGGAAGCAAGAAAATGTTTTGGATCAAGTCAAAAACATGTTTGCTTCACGGATGCAAATTTTGCTTCCGAAACATATGTTTCCCAGTTTAGCCATGGAGGAAACAATTTTACTAGTTTACACACCAGAGCAGCGAAACGTTTCTCGTGCTTCCCGCTAGTTTAGCCACCTAGGAAACATTACAGGAAACAATGTTTCTGCAACAATATTTCCAAGTTTAGCTAGGCCTTAAAGGCCTGGCTAAACGAGGACACATGTTTCCAGAAACATTTGTAGCGCGCGCATGTTTCTCCAATGTTTCCCAGTTTAGCCATACGTGAAACATTGTTTCCAGCTACAATTTCTGTTTCCGAGAAGCAAAATATGTTTCTGCCGTGTTGCAGAAACATATTTTGCTTCTCGGAAACAAATGTTTCTGGAAACATGTTTACTTCGTTTTGCCAGGCCTTTAGGGACAGATTATTGAGTCTCATCAATGTCTTTTTTGCAGGCAAAGATCGCGGAGATGATCCAGCAACACAGTAACCTTTTGCAAGAAAAACAGGAGGAGCAACAGAAAGTCTTCAACAAGTTAAAGAAACTGCACCACACTAAAGTCGGTGAAATGACCGAGACTGTCAAGAAATCGGAACAGAAAGTGGCGGAGCTGGAGAAACAACGCAAAGCCAACGAAGTGCAACACGGGAAAGAGTTAGAAGAGAAAGAACGACAGTTCGAGGTGGAGAAGCAGTCCGAGCTCGCCCGCGTCTCGAAACGAATGGAAAGCAAAACTAATGAAATGAAAAAGGTTGTGAAAGAACTAAGAACAAAGCTAACTGAGAAAGAAAACCAGGCAAAGGAATTGGAAGACAAAGTTAACATGATTCAGCAGGAAAATGCTTCGGAGAAAAGTGCAAGTGTAAATGATTTTGACAAGAAAATTACCGACGCTACCAAACTGGCTGAGAATCTACGCAAACAACTGGCGCAGAGAGACAGTGCTGTGGGAGATCTTGAGAACAAAGTGAAGGAAACGGAACACAAAAAAATCAGCGAAATCGAGGAGTTGACAAAGGATAAAGACAACCGTTTGAAGGAAAAAGAAAGAGAGCTGGTCGACGTAAAGGAAAGCTGACTGAGAAGGAATATTACTCCAAAGAACTGGAGAAAAAACTTCTCGAAATGAAAACCGAGAAGGACCATGAGATTCAAGCTGTTAAGCAAAAAGCCATGATTAAAATTAAGGAGCTCGAGGCTGGGTTTAACAGTAAACACGAAGAAGAACTTAAAGTATTTCACTCGGAGAAGGAGAAGGATCACACGACGGTGAAAGATATAGAAACTAAAAAGAACGAACTCGAAAGAATAAACACTGAACTAAAAGACAGGTTAAAAGCTTCTTCGGAAAGCGAGAAAAAGCTAAAAGAGGATTTAGAGTCTCTTAACAAGAAATATAAAACTCAATTTGAAAACTTCAAACAGAAATGTCAAACTGACGTTCAAAAGTACAAGGAGCAGTTGCTGCTTGTGGAAGAGAAAAGTCTTCAGGATGCCTCGGAGAGCAAGAATAACTACGAGAAGAAGTTCACGAGTTTAAAAGAGGAATATGAGCAAAGTGTTCAGAAACTTAAAGAAGAGAAATTGCTCATTGATGAACAATGGAAACTGGAGTTTGAAAAGGTCCGTGGAGAGCTCAATAACAAAACAGCTGCGAGCGAGAAATTTCTTGGAGATAAAGAGTCGGAACTTGTTAATTTGAATAAAAAAGTTGGGAGTTTGACTGGCGAACTGAACCAACAAAAGGAGCAGAGTCAGCGAAATATTGACGAGCTTAGCCAAAGTATAACACTGCGAGACGAGAAGATTGGCAAACTGAAAGAAACCTTGAAACTCGAACAAGAGGCGCTTAAAACACAAAAGAAACAACACGGCGAGGAAACGGAATTAAAAGAAAACGAAATGAAAGAGTTGTTGAATAAAATGGAGAAAGAATTCCAAGATCAACTACAAGAGAAAGAGGATACTGTCAGAGAGAAACTACACGGAATCGCGCAGCAACATGACATGGGAGTCAAAGATGTCACGGCGAACTTGGAAAGTATGAGGAAAGATGAATTGGCCAAGCTTGAGGATCGGCATCAGAGCGAGATATCTGAACTGAACCTAGGCTGGGAAAGCAAAGTTGTGAGTATACGAAAAGAGAACGAAGAGAGAATGGAGAAATTTCTGAACGAGGCAAGAGAAAAGGAAGAGAATATAACCAAGGAGAATGTCAACTTGAGGAATGAAATCTCCAAACGAGAGAAAGTCCAGCAAGTCACTACAGAGGAGTTACAGCTCAAAGTGAGCAGTGTCGTAGAAGAGAAGGAGGCTGCCGTGGAGAAGGTAAGAGAATTGGCTGAAGAAAACAAACGTTTTAGACAGCAAATCGACAATCTAAACATGGAAATGGAAAGTAGAATAAGTGACTTGACAGAGTGTCATAAACACGACATCGAGGACATTAAGAACCAGTCTTTGAAGGACGTTGACGAACTCGCACAGCAACAGAAGAGTTCGCTAGCAAGTCGTGACAGTGAATTTGAGAATGCCAAGAAGGAGGCAGAGGGTCATTTGAACGAAGCAATGCAAAGGCACAGAGGAGAAGTTGAGGAGATGCGGAATAGCTATCAAGCGAAGTTGCAGGAAATTAGCAATACCTACCAACAGGATTTGGCGCAAACCAGGCAGATTTACGAGAAGCAGAACATTGAGATTGAGAAACTCAAGAAGTATCATGAGATTGAACTGAACGAGCTTCGAAAGGGACACACTAAGCAACTTGAGGGAATGCTAAAAACTGGTGAGAATGATAAAAGCAAGTTCGCAGATCAAGAGCGAACACATCTTGAGGAAGTAGAACGATTGAAATCAAGGATTAGGGAGCTGGAGTCTGAAGGCGCGAAACAAGTAGAGGAGTTTACCAGAGCTACTGAAGAAAGAAGGCAAAAGTTTGCCACCGATGAGGCGAACATGAGAGAGCAGTTTGAGCAGCTGAAGGTGAAGATATCCGAGGCAGAGACACAGCATCACAGCAAAATGGAAGAGCTACAGAAATCTGCTGAAGATTATGAGCAGAAATTTGGCGTTGAAGAGACGAAACTGAGAGAGCAAATCAATGAATTGAGTAAATGTGCAGAGGAGAGGAAAACTGCGTTTCAAAACGAAGAACAGAAGTTGAAAAATGAAATTAGCACTCTTGAGGAAAAGCTGGGAGAAACAGAGGCTGTGAACGCGATTAAAATGGACGAGATGAGACTGTCGACTGAACAAATCAAGACGGCGTTTGACCACGAGGAGAAAAAGCTCATTGATGAAATTGATACTTTACGAAGAACGTACAAACAGCAGGCGGAGGAGATACGCAGGTTATCGGCGGAATTCGAAGCTAAGTCTGTAGTAGAGGGAAAGCTAAAGAAAGAAGTTGAACAACTGAGAGAAAATCACAAGAAAGAAATTGAATCTTTGACGTTGAAAGCCAATGAGGCCCAGACGAAACATCGCGATGTAGAAAAGAAGATGAACGAAGAATTGAACAACTTAAAGAAAGAGCATGCTAAAAAGGAGAAAGAACTCAAAGAAGAAAAAACGAAGTTTGTCCAAGGAGAGAAAATGATGAAGGCTGAGCGAGATAAAGTAGAAACAGAAGCGAAACAAACTTCCGAGGCAGCGTCCATGAATTTGCAGAAGAAACTAGATCAGATGAAAAAGGAGCGGGCACAAGAAGTGCAACTGTTGAATACAAAATGGAAAGGAAAATGCGACGAGATGAATCAGAGATACTCGAACCAGATACAGAACCTGCTGCAACAGCATGAAGAAGAAAAGAAGAGCTTGACCGAGGACCATTCAAAGGCTTTGCAGGAACACGAAGAACAAAAGAGGAAGTTGACAGATGAGCATTCGAAGGCCTTGCAGAAACACGAACAGGAAAAGAAGACCTTGACAGAGGACCATTCAAAGGCTTTGCAGGAACACGAAGAACAAAAGAGGAAGTTGACAGATGAGCATTCGAAGGCCTTGCAGGGATTGACGAACAAGAACAAGGAGGAGCACGTGGAATTAGAGGAAAAATCCAAGAACCAGTTGAGCGAAGCACAGAACACCGCCACGGAGCTGCAGTTGAAGATGAAAAAGGCCAAAGAAAAAATCAAAAACATGATAATGAAACACGAGCAGGAGTTAAAACAACTACAGCAGAGTCAAGAGAAATCTGACCAGGAGGTGAAAACACTGCACGAGACTGTGTCGTCCTTGAGAAAAAATTTGGCTGAGAAAGAGGACAGTTATGAAAATAAACTGCGAGAGGATGCTAAACACCAAGAGGAGTTACAACTGAAGATTCTGACTGGCGAAAGCAACAACAAGGCTGTTGATGAAAAACTGGCGGAGTTAAGCAAAGAGAAACAGGAAGCTCAAGATGCGCTGGCGATAAAAGAAGCGGAGTGGAGGCATCGTGTTCAGACACTCGAGGCTGAGATGGAGGCCAAGACACAAAGTTTAGAGTCAAAGCTTAAAACGATGGAGAAAGAACACCACGAAAAGGTCAAGGAAATTGAGAACGCTAAGGAACAACAATTGGGTAAACAGATGGAGGAACTAACTGAGCAATATCGAAGCAAGTTGACCGAGATGAAGAAGAAAGCAGAGAGCAAGATTGCAGGGTTGAGAAAACAGCTTAATTCACAGGCTGTCGGGAAAGAGACTGAATTGTCCAACGTCAAAGAGTCATTAAATACGTCCGAAAATAAAATCAAAGAGCTTGAAGAGAAACACCTGGAGGAGATGGAAAATATAAAGCAACTTCACCAACAGGAATTGGAAGCGAAACTCGAGGAATTAAGCCAGACAAAGGAGAATGAGGCTGGAGCTCGTGAAAAGGAGATGCGGGACCAATTGGACGACCTTGAAGCACAGAATAAAGAGCTGTCGGAAAACAACGAGAATCTTCTTGTTGAGAAAATGGACGCGCTTCATGAACAGGAATCCGCTCTGAAGGACGAGTATGAAGTAGAGAAGGAGAACTTGAGGAAAGAACAAGCGAGCGAGTTGGAGAAGTGCGAGAAGAGATTCAAGGCAAAACTGGGTGACAAAGAGTTGGACTATAACTCGAAAATCAAACAGCTTCTGCGAGAATTTCAGATTAAGTATAGCGAGAAGGAAAGGGAGCTACAGGATACTTTAGGTCAAGTGATCGAGAAAGGTCAAAGGGAGGAACAGAAACTCATCGACGAGTACAAAACTGAAATTGTTGAATATCAGCAAGAATTGAATCTTAGAGAGAAGGAAATGATAGCTTTGAAAACATCCATGGACGAACTGGTAGCACAGAAAGACAGTGAAATAACGGAGCTCAATAGAACTAATTCCGAAGCGTTGCAAAATGTTGAGAGGGAACATCACGAAACGATACAAGAGATGGTTCGGAAGAACGAAGCGGATATGGAAAACCTGCACCAAGAAAATCGCAGCAAAGTGGAGGAGGTGCACGAGCGCTACAAGAACGAGCTGGAGTCTCATGCTAGAGATCGCAAGTCTGAAGTAGCTGCAGTCGAGAAGAAGTTCAAGACGCAAATGAAGAAGAACCAGAACGAAATGAAAAAGTTGTTGAATCAGAAGGAGTCGTTTATACAAGCGCAGGGTGCGGTGTTGACTGATGCCTGTGAGCCTGGACAGCTGCAGAGGGCGGGGTCGTCTTCGTCCCTCAATAGTGTAAGTCGAGGAAGTGTAGGAAGCTCACACAGGAACAGACCAGGAATCTCTAATGTTCATCACAGACATTAAACCTTTAATAGGCATCAACAACGTGTTACATAAAGACCGACGACGGCGACTTGACTCTTCACTTTAATTTGACGATTCACTGTGCAACAATGACTGCTTTCACTTCTTTTTTTTAGGGGTGCTGTAAAACTGGGTGCTGGGTACCCTTTTGGTTGATTTCCCATTATTTAATATTTAACTGGTGTTTTTTGCTATTTTTATGGTGTAGCGCTACAACGTTTTCAGCACTTACAATGTTCACCTAACACTAACTAACTGAAAGCTGTCTTAAATATTTATCTCTTGTTTACCAGTACAGCATTTTACTTTGCGTTGCGTTGCGTTACTTACATAATGTAATGCTGCAGTACTTTGCGTTACTATACGATACGCGACATTACTGTTCAGGTCTTCATCACAGCACCACTTTTCACTAACATTTGTGACCATTTTCTACAATCACGTTTTATATTTGATGTATAGGGCTCGGTTGTTCAAAGGGTGAAAAACGCTATCCACCGGATAAGTCATTATACACCGGTTAAGTGTCAACAAAGCCAACTGCGCTAACCACCGGATAGTGATTTACCCAGTGGATAGTGTTACCTACTCTTTGAGCAACCGGCGCCTGCCTTATAAAGTCATTAGACTATTGTTTACTCCACAATACTTTTGCGTCATTATATTTTCTCATTGATGTTACTGTTTTCTTCAGGAACCAGTCGAGGATTCAAGTCAAACAGTGCTAAAGGTCAGTTCCATCTCTGGCAACTTTCGAGATAAATGATTTTTTTTTTTACACTTAAGTCGAAGCTCCCGTAAGCGGAAACCCTCAGAAAGCAGAAAAAGTGTCCGCAACTGGAGCTGGCCGCTTACGGGAATGATTCTCGTAAGCGGCCACTAGCAGTATAAGGGATAGGTGGCCGCTTACGAGAGCTTGCACCGGTCACACGTAACGAAAATAATACCATGGTATGAAATGACAAAACAAACAAATATGAAGACAAACAGTGGTGTGAAGTTCATTGGTTAAAATAACATTGAGGCTAATACGGGATTGTTTCTTTGGGGTGTCCGCCTGTGGGAGCTTAAAAAAAAAAAAAAAAAATCCAAATCGTACCCCTCAGAAGTGTCCGCGGCCGCTTACGGGAATGTGTAAATACAGAGATGGATGAGCTAGAGTTCAAACGGGGTTTTGTCAAGGTGGCCGTAAGTAGAGCTGTCCGCTTACGAGAGTGTCCGCTCAGAGAGCTTCGACTGTACAGAGTTTGTATGAGCTAGAGTTCAAACGGGGTTTTGTCAAGGCGGCCGTAAGTAGAGCTGTCCGCTTACGAGAGTGTCCGCTCAGAGAGTTTCGACTGTACAGAGTTTGTATGAGCTAGAGTTCAAACGAGGTTTTGTCAAGGCGGCCGTAAGTAGAGCTGTCCGCTTACGAGAGTGTCCGCTCAGAGAGTTTCGACTGTACAGAGTTTGTATGAGCTAGAGTTCAAACGAGGTTTTGTCAAGGCGGCTGTAATTAGAGCTGTCCGCTTACGAGAGTGTCCGTTCAGAGACCTTCGACTGTATTAACTTAGCTAAGAAACCGTTGATCATGCTCACTTCCTGTTATTTGACGAGTATTGATTTATAAAATCAAACCATTATTGTTGGTTTCCTATGTTTTGGGGCTTCTCTGAATCATATCGAAAATCGATTCTAGTTATCCCGTTATTCATTATTTTTATTCCGTTGTTTTGCTTACTGAATCAGGATCAAATCACGCGGCTGAGAACAGAAGTCAGTGGATTGAAGGAGAGGGAGGATTCACTTAAATTACAGGTCAGCCATTTGGTGTTGTGTTTTACAGGAATAGATAATAACCCTTTCACTCTCAAGAGGGCTAAGTTCAAAACTGAGGGAAAAATCTTGAATTTCATTTTGCAAAATTGTCAAAAACAAACAGAACCACATGAAAGTACTGCTCAGTAGCTTTCATTTGAATGGTCACACACCAGGGTTTCATCCACAGACTTAAAAGTTACAACCACATTTATTGACTCAAGGTTTGACTCTGGGAGTGAAAGGGTTAAAGATAGGGAAAGTGGAGAACTCCTGGGAAAAATCATCAAAATTGATAATTAAAGGAGCTATGTCGTGCTATTGTTTGCTATTCTTCCCTGTATTATTTTTTACGAGCTCTAAACTCGAACATGTGAATGAAATATTAATTCAACGATGGAATCTCACTTACATAATAAACACAGGTGATTTCTAAGAATCATTTACCACTTGTTTCATACAAATGGACTTAAACTTGAAAAACGTTGGGCCGTCGTTTTTTCAAGTTAACCTTTTCGCAATCCGTTTCAATCTTGTCCAATTTTGACCATCCGCACTTCATTGCGGCTTCCTAGTATTTGTTTTATGTATTTCTATGGTTTGAAACCATTCTTTAGTGGTTTCAATCTATTTTAACACTACAGTTTGTGTGTAACAGAATTGCCGAAAATTGCGTGACATAGCCGCTTTAATAATTCATTGCGTGACTTGTGAACTGTATTATTTTTCTGTAGATTGAGCAGCTCGGTGGATCTCCTTTGAAAGGCAGAGCAGATCGCCCAGCTCAACTGAATTTGGTGTCCAATCCCCTCTTGGACAGCCCGGCGCCTTACGACCCAGGCCCCAAGTCTCCAGTCGAGCCCACAGAGTTTGAGGTTTGGTTTCATTACTTAGCAATTATCTGAAATGAATACTTTGTATATTTCTTACATAAAATACATTTGTTCCTGACTTTCTTTTTCATTTTTACAGTATCTTCGAAATATCTTGTACGAGTACATGATGGGCCGGGAACGAAGGGTAGGAAACTATATGTTGCGTATTTTAATATCCAACTGAACCTAGATTAATGACATTACCTATTACTAAAGGTAAGACTAAAGTGACCCA
The DNA here is from genome assembly GCA_029204205.1 of Desmophyllum pertusum. NCBI lineage: Eukaryota > Metazoa > Cnidaria > Anthozoa > Scleractinia > Caryophylliidae > Desmophyllum > Desmophyllum pertusum. Next base: position 661,675 of record MU827808.1, read on the forward strand.
CACTGCCAGAGCTTATCCAGGTTTCCGTAGCATGAAGCCGACTAGGAGTATCGCTCTCCCCCTGGTTGGATGCTAGTCCTTCGCGCTTTCAAGTTTGTCCATATAGTAATCCATTTCCATCCTCGCTACCGTTAGCCATCCTCAGTTCCTAATGAGTTCCTGTCATTCGTCGAGCACTGTTCTACAAAATTAAACCATTATTGTTGTGTTTCCTACACGTAAGCCGCGCGTTTTCAAATTTGTCCATATAGTAATCCATTTCCATCCTCGCCATCGTTAGCCATCCTCTGTTTCTAATGCGTTCCTGTCATTCGTTGAGCACTGTTCTACAAAATCAAACCATTATTGTTAACTTGCCTGTGATCTTGCGATGTTTTTGAACTTCTCAAAACCATTCCAGTTTTTTTACTAAGAAGAGGTGCAGATGTTCACTACTTGTTGTTCTTTCCTTGCAGCAAATGGCCAAAGTGTTGGTCGCCCTGTTGCGGTTCAGCCCGAAACAGCAAAGGGAGCTTTTACGTAAAGTTGACGAACAAGTCAATCAGGTGAGTGAGCTGAGGATAACATGACTTATGTTTATGACATACAGTTGAACCTCTCTACAACGGCCACCCCGCTGGGGCAAAAGTAACTGGCTCTTGTAGAGAGGTGGCCTTTGTAGGGAGGTGTCAGTAAGAGTTATGTGTATGGATCGGCGCACGGTCGGGACGAAAAATCCTGGCCGTTGTAGAGAGGTGGCCATTGTAGGGAAGTTTCAAAAATAGTTACGTGTATGGATTGACGCACGTGCGGGACGAAAAATCGTAGCCATTGTAGAGAGGTGGCCGTTGTTGGGAGGCGTCAGTAAGAGTAAAGTGTATGGATAGGCACATGGTCAGGACGAAAAATCCTGGCCGTTGTAGAGAGGTGGCCATTAGTGGAGGTTACTGTATCCTCATATTCTTTCCTTGAATAAATTTCTGTTGGTAATCGTGTTGTTTTTAGTGCAATTTGGAATAAATTTTGAACAGGTAAATTTGTCAAAGAATATCAAAAATAGACCCCACAGGCGAGTACAAATTGAGCTCTTTGTAGAATTCAGTTCAGAATCATTCCAAATTGCACGCGAAAACCATACGAGTTTTTGATTTACACCCATGCTATACAACTTGACACTCACGTTAATTCACATTTTTGCACTAGTCAGTAGCGTACAAGTAAAACTGCTGTTTTAACCAATCAGAACTAAATTATTAATAATAGATAATTGTGTTTAATTTGTAATATATCAAACACGTGAGACAGTGTTTCGTCACATTTCCAAACACAGAGACGAAATTCGATATGTCTGGAAATGTGATCATACACTGTCTCGAGTGTTTGATACATCTTCTCGATCGAAACTAAAATGAAGGAGTAAACGTATAAATAAAATCGCAAAAAATCGATGCTAATTAAGACCGGGTATCCAAACCTCCGACACGGTTATGATTTCCTTCGTTTTAACTTGATGAATGATTAATGAGTTTGAGAAGGTTTTATAACAATCGAATAAAGACCGTACATCGCTTCATTAGAGATTATAATTATTATTAAAGTGCCAACGTCTTCTTTAAAAAGCTCGTCTGTCGACCGACGAACCATAAATGCAAAGCACAATAATTATAACTGTACTACAATATCAGAACCTTTAAAAAAATATTTGTATAAATCAGTAACACAATAATTGAGTTTTCCATACTGTGTTGGAATTGGGGATAAGTTAAGCTCCAGTAGTGTGGGACAGAGTTAGGCTTAACCGTACCTTACTATAACTCAGGAAGGTACATTTTTGTGTGTCATTAGAAAATAATTATAAATGTGTGTATTGTAGTTTTTAAGAATCTCAGATTTTTCTATAAACATAGCTTGAAACTCGTTAGGTTGATGTAATGGAGCATTTTAGCTAGGAGCATAAAATTGTCGTAATAAATGTCGAAATAAACCGCACTAGACTTTCACTACAACTTCTGAAGCTAGTTTTAGTATTCATGTTAATGCTAGAATCGTGCTGTTGAATTGTTTTAAAATTGCTCGCCAAACAGAATTTGCTAAAGGTTAAAAATGTGTCTTAAAATCACTAAAATCAGAAAAGCAAATAGAACAAATAAAGCTTCTCAGTCTAAACAAAAACTTAGGAGTAAACGGAGAAATGAAATGGTAAAAATATATTATTTTTAAGACCAGGGATCCAAACCACCGACACGGTTATGATTTCCTTTGTTATAGATCATTGATGAATTGAAATATTGGTGTTGCGTGATGCGTGATGTTGTGGTAGATACATGTAGTACCAAGTTTGTCACACAATGCACAACACTTGTACATGTCACGTCAGTTGATGTATTGTTTTGCCCCTTTCCAGGGTGGCGGCTTCCTATCGCCGTTTAGATCGTAACGTTCCTGTCTTGTCACGCTACAAGATCAAGATGCCTGAGTAAGCATCAATAAATCTAGGCAAGCTGTGTTAGAGAGACAAGTCCGTTACACTTTATCAGCAGTCACGCAATATATAAGTGCTGTGTTAGATGCCAAGTCCGTTACAGTTTTATTAGCAGTCACACACACTATAGACGTGCATGCCAATCGTTTCAAGCCGAGTCATTGTAGCTGTTATATCACTACTCTTGTCAATCTAACTGTATATCGCTGTTGCGTCCTTCGCCAGAATAGTGTCATTGTTTTAAGTTTAAGGACGGTGCCTCCTTTTGTTACTGCGCATACGTTCTGCGCATAATTTCTCGCGTCATTAGCGCGCGCTCGAGCGCGCGCACGTACAGAACATTGTGGAATCTCTTTGAGGCTAAGCTCGGCAGGGAAATAAATGGTCGTTTTCTTCATATAACTTACAAAAACGCGTGGTGACCCCTACTTTTTATGTTATAAACTGGAAGCGGTAAGCCTATTAAACATATGATTATTTTGTTGTCGTGTGCAAAAGTTATTTAGACTGTATTTTTGGCATACCAGAGGAGAGCTGTCAGGGTTGATAATGGCTACGTTGCGATGATTTTTAATTAAAAAACACATAAACAGTAGTTGTTATATTACCATTTGTTAAGTATTTTAAAGCTTTTTATATTTATTGTTGCTTTCGTGTATGTCAAGGCAAATTCAAAGGGAATCTGCGAAAACAAATATTTTTCTTTTTTTTCCGAGAAAATGCTATTTCAGCATTTTTTTCCCGATTGAAGCTTGATTATCTCTGGAAAATGCGTGGTTACCCCCAATTTTCTTTTTGGATTCCAATAGCCCTTGGTAAGATCTGCTTTTGCGTCATAAACCGCGCAAAAATACTTTGGTATTAGAGGCACCGTCCTTAAGTCTTCATTTTACTGCGATGCAACATATACACATGTATGTAGGTTTTTAGATACAGGGCCCATTTAGATACCAGCCTTCGCGCTGAATGGGCCACCAAGTTTTACTTTACTTACTTTACTTGGACTTGCTCTGTTAATAGTAATATTCACTGTAGCTGTGTTTCACCACTTATCGTCAATTCTGACATCATATTACACGGTTGCCACAGGTCAGGAAAAAGTATTTTCTTCAAGGTCAGGGGAAAATATTTGGTCAGGGAAATTCTAAATTTCTTGACAAAGTTAGGGAATAGTCAGATAATTTTCTTTGAAGGTTTTGCAGGTTTTGAATAACAAGTGTTGTTGATAATGACCATCTTATGGTCAATGGAAATTGTTTGCTGCAAAATAATTTATTTTAATGTAAATTGGTTACTTTTCACGTGATAAGTCTTATTACGGTCAGTGAATATTGTTCTGGTCTGAGAGAAATCGGGGGAAAAGTAGTGGATTCACTGAGCCCGCGATTTTAGATTTCAGCGGGCATGTTGCTAAGTAACGTGATGACGACAAACTACTTTCTCAGGCTATGTAGTTTCAAGCAGTTGTCATAAAATACACGATCTGTATTTTAAAAAAAAATGCTACAGTCGAAGCTCTCTGAGCGGACACTCTCGTAAGCGGACAGCTCTACTTACGGCCGCCTTGACAAAACCCCATTTGAACTCTAGCTCATACAAACTCTGTACAGACGAAGCTCTCTGAGCGGACACTCTCGTAAGCGGACAGCTCTACTTACGGCCGCCCTGACAAGACCCCGTTTGAACTCTAGCTCATACAAACTCTGTATTTACACGGCATTCCCGTAAGCGGCCAGCTCCAGTTGCGGACACTTTCTGCTTCCCGAGGGTGTCCACTTACGGGAGCTTCGACTGTATTAAGGCAGTGTACCAGAAACTATGCTTTATAGAATAGTTAAAGTTAGTTATTTGATGTATACTATGAGATTTTCAATGCGGCTATTTTGTTGTTTTATTCAACATGACCGACCGACCGATAAAGAGAAATTAAGAGAAATTTAAGTGATTACACCGCCAAGTTAATAATGTTTTCCTTTTATTTTCTCCTTAAGGCCGTAAAGCCGAAGTCGTCGTGGTATTGACAAAGGTGAAGGCCTTTTCTTCTTCAGTGGATATTATTTAGTTAGATTTAATATTTCTACCATAAACTGTTACATGGTAATGTTTACAGTGAAGATGACGCTACCGTTGCCACTCGACAAAGTTTTTGATTAATTTTTGACATCTTTTTGACAACTTTGATGGGTTCCGTTTTGTGGCGCCACATTTGAACTTGACTCGAAACTAAAACCATTCAAATTTCACGACTCCGCCTCCAACACTCCTTGGATTTTGATTGGTCAAGTCAAATGGAACCCATCCGAAAGTCGTCAAAAAGTTGTCAAAAAGATGTCAAAAATTAATCAAAAACTTTGTCGAGTGGCAACGGTAGCGTCATCTTCACTGTAATATGAATCAGTATTTTCGTTTTTCTATTGTGTCGATGAACACATATCAGATTGTTTCAAGACAGTTTTGGTCGAGGGCATATCAACGTTTAAGGTTATTAAACTTAATCTGTAGATGTGCTATCGACCAAGCTTTGCTTCCATATCGGTTGTAAAGATACACGACATTCTGTAGTCATAGTAATGTATATAGTAAATTATGTTTAAGGTAAATTGGAATATTTAAAACGTGATACGACATCCCAGAATCTTGGTCGCGCAAGCATTTCTGGGATCGTTTGGGTAGACGCGAGGAAATTCAAAATGGCGGCTGGCTGTATCAGCAATCAACAATTTGTCTCACGCGCGGAGAAGAAGGGCGGGAATTTCCCAAGTTAATCATCTTCTAGAATCCGATAATACTGTTAGACAAGTTGGTTTAAAAAGATTTCATTACAACAGGGAACACAACAGTTGTTGGGTTCTGTGTTTTGGAAAAACAATTTATCCTTCGTTAGACGCCATCTTGTTCTCCACCCAAGCAATCCCAAACATTCTAGCGCGCTAAACTGGTACCCAGTATCCCCAAGTTTCTGGGATGACAAATTCGATAGAAGATATGAACATTGTTTATTTTAATGAAAAAAATTGGAAAAAAGTTGCTGGTTAAGCAATGATACCGTTGTACACAAACATTTTAATGCCATTTGAGGCTTTTATTTCCCTATAATAATTATTGGTTTGTATTTCTCGATGCTCACTGAAATACAGTACTAAATACGCGGTTCTATAAATATTGCAAATTTATCGCCTCCTTTTGGCTGGCGTCAATCAAATTCAGTTTACAATGACACAAGGGTTACTTTTTCGTTTGAGATAACAGTAATTCTAAACATTAACAATCACCGTCAATCCGTGAAATAACGCCTCAATATTTAAATTGGTGTTTGAATTTCACTAAGTAGAGATGTCTCTTATTATGTTAGACTTACACAAACAATCCCATTCTTAAGCCCGGGCCAATCGAAATTGAGCATTGACAAGAGTTCAAATTCCCGCTCTCGTTTGGCCTGAAACTCTCATGCACTCTCGGCGACACTCGTGCGCTTTCATCGAATTTGAACCTGCTCAGATTTTTCTTGAGAGTCGTCGAGAGTTTTCTCTCGTTTGCCCGGGCTGATGGGAGTTGAAGAAAACTCTCGTGCAACTCTCATCCTTCCAATTCTTGGCGACTTTCGTTCTTGTTGGTCCGGGCTTAATAATATCGTACAAGAGAGGATGATCTAAGAGAAGGATTCCCCGTGTCCCATGATAAATTTTTGAAATCTATTAATAGTTTCGCGCTATGTTGTGAAAGTTATTTTATTTCCATCTGATCGAGGCTCTGTCGAGGCTCTGACATCACGTTACTCGAACTGACCAATCGGATAGTGCTGTTAAAATAGCTCAGCTATGGACTGAAAATTAAAAATAGATTTCAACAGATTATCATTGGAAGAGATCCATGTATGGAGAATGCTTCTCTTAGATCATCCTCTCTTGTATCGTACGATAGGTTCGAAGCTCGTGCACCGGAGTGAGGCCTTGTCTCGTCAGTCCTCCCCACGCAGTCAAACTCTTTCCAGTCCTTCTCTCTGAGGACGTGTTTGATCGTTTATGACATGCGTAAGAGAAGGGATTGTTTTTCCATCAGTCGGCGTACTTTTACACTCCTTCACGAGATATACAATGACCTTTATGGTCTAAACGGGACTAAACTAGCTATCATTTTCGTACCCATACGTTTGTTTGATGAGGTGGATGTGATAATTTTCATTTATCATAGCTCAGCAGGTCAGGGTGTAGTTAGACAAGACACAAAGAACACCTCAGATTGAAACATCAATTCTCCTCACTGGTTGCCATACATTTCTTTTATTGTAAGTCCTGAGAATTTAGCGTTACATCAAGACAATATCTCCTAGCTGATGATTTTCTATATTCTCATCACCTGTCTGCTTAACGATGTATTGATATTGTAAAGAGAAGTTGGATGTTGATCACTTCGGACTAAACGTCTTAACGGATGAAATAACATGGAGGACAAAATTACTGAAAATATTCCAAAGTTGACCCGAAGACTTACGACGATTTCCGAAGATTACCCGAGGTCCTTCGTAGATTTTCGAACATGATCATAAGATCAACAAATATTTCCGATAGTCTCTCGAGTATTGCCGAAAATCACCCAATGTCTTTATCACTCTAATTTTGCCTTTTATGTTATTAAACAAGTAATCACATGATTCCTCGTAAAATTAAGGTTCAAATTAATCCTTAATTTTACTCGGCCCCATGCGATTACCTATAGAAATGAACAAACGTTCTGTTCACATATGACAGAAAATCGGAAGTCTGGGGCCTGGTTGTTAGAAAGGTGATTAACGTCAGTTTAATCCAGGATTAAAAGTTGATCAAGCTTTTTATTTCTCGTACTTTAAGTGTTATTGACGCTAATTTAAGTTTCGATGTGAGAACTGTCAATAGTCAAATATGAACTACTAAAACAAGATTTACAGTAAACATTTACACTCTTGGATTGTAACTGGATTCTACTGTAAACCGCGTTTTTCTACAGCAAATAGCGTTCTTGAAAACAAGTTTAATCTTTGGTGCGAATCATTTCAACACAAATACCCTCCACTTATGTCCAGGATTGAACGCAGGTATTGTTTTTTAAATACTTCATATATGACTGGGTTATTTGTCATTTTCATATTACTTCATATTTGACAACATTATGTGTGTTTTGGTGAACTTTTATCGATGAGGACACTTTGTGATGCCTATCATGAGGAGCGTGCATCTCATTTGCAGTCAATCCTGGACTTCGTTGGAAGATTTTCTCGTAAGTAGAAATGATCAGCCATCTACACTTTCGCTAAAATTTTCATCTTCCAATTTCATGGCTGCAGTTAAAACTGTAAACATTTAAGGGTCTTAATAAAATAAAGGAGTTGTTTTTTTACGTTTTTGTGGCGTCAGTTATTCAAAACCTCCAGATCTTGGTAGTTTTTTAGTCTCCACTCCACTAACTAGAAACTTAAAAAGATATGCCCAGAAATGCCTCTTTCCGAGTGGTAGAGATGGCGACCCCTAAAAAAATTTCCGGCCGATTTCAGCACGATTTGAGGCCGATTTCAGGACGTTTTGAGGCCGATTTCATGAATAGGCTCCGCCGTCCCTCCCTCTCTCCCCAGGCTTCGCCCGGCTCGCACGCCATTTTCTTTTTATCCCATCCCCACCGCGGAGCCTATTCATAGGCTACCGATTTCAGGACGTTTTGAGGCCGTTTTAAGGCCGTTCTGAGGCCGATTTCAGGACGTTTTGGGCCCGTTTTGAGGTCCAAAACGTCCTGAAATCGGCCTCAAAACGGCCTCAAATCGGCCTCAAAACGGCCTCAAATCAGCCTCAAAACGTCCTGAAAACGACCTGAAAACGTCCTCAAATCGGCCTCAAAACGTCCTCAAATCGGCCTCAAAACGTCCTGAAAACGTCCTGAAAACGGCCTGAAATCGGTCTCAAAACGGCCTGAAATCGGCCTCAAAACGGCCTCAAAACGTCCTCAAATCGGCCTCAAAACGTCCTCAAATCGGCCTCGAAACGTCCTCAAATCGGCCTCAAAACGTCCTGAAATCGGCCTCAAAACGTCCTGAAATCGGCCTCAAAACGGCCTCAAAACGTCCTCAAAACGGCCTCAAAACGTCCTGAAATCGGCCTCAAAACGGCTTCAAAACTGGCCGTTTTGAGGCTGATTTCGGGCCGTTTTGAGGCTGATTTCAGGCCGTTTTGAGGCCGATTTCAGGACGTTTTGAGGCCGATTTAAGGACGTTTTGAGGTCGATTTGAGGCCGTTTTGAGGCCGATTTGAGGACGTTTTGAGGCCGATTTCAGGACGTTTCGAGGCCGATTTCAGGACGTTTTGAGGCCGATTTGAGGACGTTTTGAGGCCGTTTTGAGGCCGATTTCAGGCCGTTTTGAGGCCGATTTCAGGACGTTTTGAGACCGATTTCAGGACGTTTTGAGGCCGATTTAAGGACGTTTTGAGGCCGATTTGAGGACGTTTTCAGGCCGTTTTGAGGCTTATTTGAGGCCGTTTTCAGGACGTTTTTGAGGCCGATTTCAGGCCGATTTGACAAAGGGGATCGGTCAACTTGGATTTTCCTTTGATCTGTAAATTAATGAGACTCAAAGTGGCATTTGCTTTGAGATCTATACCTTGGACTTCGCAGTTTTCTTATCGTTCTTGTTGAAATTGGTGTCTGTTTGTTGTTAAAATATATTAAAAAACGCCATGTATTGTCAAAATAATGCACCTTTTCCTGCATGGCACAGGCATTTTGATACAAGGCTACCAGTTTCAGTTTCATAAAATAAAAGCATCGATGAGGGGGTGGGTAAGAAATTTAGACAAATTATAACGATACAAATCCCCCTACCCCTCCCCCCGTCCCAAATAAAGCTGAGAGTGCATGAGAGTTTCAGGCCAAACGAGAGCGAGTCGAGTTTGAACTCTTGTCAACTCTCGTCCTCGTTTGGCTTTAAGTTAATGAATACAATGTAAAACACTGCAAGTGTATTTTGAAAGTTTATTAAATATAACATTACAAGTTTCTAGTTTTCCACGAAAAAAAACCCCCTGTTTATGACATGAAGGCTGTACTATTGAACAGCAACTGGAAATCAGTACCAAAATATGAAACGCCACACTGAACAGACCTTGAGGGACCGTTGTTTGAACAAAACCGAAACGTAATGCTCGGTACAAGATCTTAAACAGACTTAGACTTGTATTAACGTTTTCTGACCCCTTGTCTTCAAATTTTCAAGTTTCTTGTTCGTAATCCGTCTCAATCTTCCACAGTCCTATCCATTCTTGTACCATTTTGGTTTGGTATCACCTCTTTGCTGTTTTTCTACCTAAATAAACCATTATTTCGGGTTTCCTTCTACTTAAAGACAAAATTTCGTAAATCGCAAATAATTGAAACCAAATTATATTTGCTAAAAATATTATACAAGTCTATGCTCCGATGATCATTTTACCTAAATTATGTTAGTGACGAGGCTCTCATATGTTTTGTTGAGTTCTACTTAAAAAAAAAACGTGGTTGTATTTACAGATAAAAAAAAAGTCTTATCTATATTCTTGTTAAGATACTATATATACTGTGGATATGTTTAGTGTCATGTGATCATTTTAAAAGCTATAGTATAAAGACAAAAATTGAGCCGGCATTTATTGCAGCTTCCTTTTTACCAGTCAGGGAAACAAGTACTATTAAAGGGTGAAATTCCGTCTCCGAGACGGGTCTGAGCCCGCGGTTTTCGTCCTGAAGTTGCTAAGCAACACGACGTATCTTCATTTCGCTATGCATGCTGGCGTGACTGCTTTCGGAGTGCTCGCGAGTGCTCGCGCTGTTTCTTGATTGGATAATAACAATCGGAAACTCGTCGAGTGCTTCAACGAAGATTTTCCAAAAACAGCACTTGTTCCCCCGACTGTTTGCAATCCGCGCAAAGTTTACGAAGACTTCCGAATATTTTAATCGGGTTTAGCGCTTTCTTTTGTTGTAAAAACGACGAATTGTTGCTTTTTTTCGCAGTTACACAAGTGCTGGCGCGCGATGGCAAAATAATACGTGAGTGGCGAAGCAACGAAATGGAATGGGACGGAGCGAATGGCATTCTTCTCGCGGCTTCGCAACCTCGTTCCCAGAGTCTCTCATCTCCCCACCCCTCTGGGGTGGGGAGATGAGAGGCCCTGGGAACGAGGTTGGCGGGCTCGTTGTCGTCGCTTCGCGCTGGCGTATTTTTCCATCGCGCGCGAACAAAACCGCCAACTACCCAGGCTAATGTTAACACTAAACGTTTTAATTCCATCACGAAACTTGTTTGAATGTTTAACCTGCAAATGGTCTGACCTATCAAAAGAGATCTACGACTGCTTACTTTGGCATACTTCCTCACCTCGACATTTTTCTTAACACTTATTACTAGTTCTTAATAGCTCAGCGCTCCATTCGCGCCATTAGAAGGCAGTGTAGATAAGTCAAACTCCTCCGTGTGTTCATAAACGTTCCCAGTTTTGGAGTTTTTCTCAACCGCCAACTCAAACGGTGTTTTCGCTCTCATACTGCGACTTGGCTCAAAATTGTCGTCAGAAACAAAGTGTGGGGGGTGGGGTGCGTGGGAGCTGTTCGCTGTCCCCGGCCTAAGTTTACCATCTCGGTCCTTGTAGTAAACATCGCCACTGCGGTATGATACTTTGCTGCTGGCTGCGCTGTTCCGTCTTTGCGGCTGCTTGGGAGATTCGTCTGTATCGAGACCATACCTATGGCAAAGAATGGGAAAGCTTTAAAGTGGGGAGAGGAACCCCGGAGTAAAGGGGAAGGGATGTCTACGAATGGCGGGAGAAGAGAGAGCGGGAAGCGGGAAGCGGGAAGCGGGAAGCGGGAAGCGGGAAGCGGGAAGCGGGAAGCGGGAAGCGGGATTCCCAAGGTGACGGGAGCCGGGAGAAATAAGAAAAAATTCACAATAGCTCACTTTGGAAAAGAGTGACAGCCTGGGATCGAGTGGCCGCCCGAGCGTTTGTGGGATCGTTTGGGGGGACGCGAAGGTAAACTGCACGCGCAGATGACGAATTTATAGATGAAACTGACGCGATTTTTTAGCGTGAAATAAAGTATCTTTTTTAGTTGATTGCAGCCTGAAATCTGCAATAACATTCTTGAAGGAAAAAACCTAATACGGAAAGACTACAGATGCCCGAAATATAGTATTTCCTTTCTTTGTAAACAGCTGTAGTATAATATTGTTGTGCATTTTAACTACTTGTTTACGGTTTTTTCCTACCTTGATCGCGCGATAAAGTTCGCCATTTGCGCGTGCATTTAGGCCCAAACAATCCCATAAACGTTCGCGCGGCCACTCTCGATCCCAGGCTATCACTTTTTTCAAAGTGGGGTATATTGCGTAATATTTTGCAATAGGACTGGTGACCCAAGAGGTCAGGGTCCGAGTTTGTCAGGGGTCGTTGTGTTGTGTTATTGGACAAGACACTTTACTCTCACAGTGTTTATTTCCACCCAGAAATATAAATGGATACTAGGAAGTAACCTATGATGAACTAGCATTCCTAGTATAAACTTTAAAATTTAATCTCCCTATTGGGGGGTGAGTGAAAGGGGGGGGGGGGGGGGGGGGTAGGCAGAGTTAGATCGGAGGTAATTCTTCACTGTTAGCTTGGCCGATGTCAGGGGTTTGGGATGTTGCAGTGGTCTACCTTATATGGTTCCATCGGAGGACTTTATTGGTTCATTTATCAGGGGGGGCTCCCTGGTAGAGTTTTTTTGTCCGCCCGGGTGGGTTTTCATTGAATTCCTGGCGAACATTCAGGTTCCACCAGGTTTGTAATTAATGAACCTAATCATTCGCGAAATCCAGTATAAACAGCAATGAAGTGCTTACTTTCCAGAAGGCTTGGGTCTCTTTATAACCAAACACACAACTATGATGACGACTATCAGAAGAACACAAGCCGCTACGACCACAGTCCACCACATGGTCTTGAAAAATCCCGCTGAAGAAAAAAAATATACACACATCATTTTCACAATGTTATTTGGATCGTCACGCAACGCCCATCTCCTTAAAGTGGAGGAAAGCGTCGCGTGACCTAACGGAGTTTATACTCAGGGTGATAGTTATTGGCTCCATGTGGTAGCTCCTTTAAAGACCTCTTAATCGATGTCAACAATTACCAGCACTTTACAAACGACTTATTCACCACCTCAACAAAACAGACGAACGAACTTTGACTTCAAACATGACCGACACAAATTTGACTAACAATAGACGGATCGAAACTAACAACAAATGACCTTTCACTGTTTACGAACTTTACACGAGTCTTAACAGCCAATAACATCACGGCTAAACTGACCAATCAGTTTCTAGGACCAGAGACTTAACAGCATCGAATGACTAACACATTTCACTAGACTCTGAAGATGACTTCCACTAAGGTTGTCAAAACGTCAGTCACCAACAACAACAGTCCTCACCAGGATGATCCCACTAGACGAACTATAAACGAACGCTTCTCGTTTAATTAATTAATTTATTAATGCATTCTCCGTTACCATGCTTCCTCCAATCACGGAACTCCTAATACTCTAGTATGTAAACACACACACAACCCACAATTCTCCACTTTGCTAACGCTCGAAACGTCAGCTTCTAGAAATTCGCTACGGCGGTTAATTTACCTTTATCAACTCCGAGTTGATAATCAACATAGTATAAACTACAGTAGATAACTACCTTTACATGTGCGACCATCCCCATCGTAACCGTCGTTGCATTTACAGTCAAACGACCCTTGCGTGTTCACGCAGGTCGCGTGCTGACCACAGTCATCTTGGTAAGTCTTGCACTCGTCAAAATCTTGAACAAAAAACGAAGAGAGATTTTCAATGGAAGAGCTTTTCAACGAGTGTCGTAAAATCAAAACCAGAGCCAGTGGAATGGCCAATCACAACAAACGTAATAAAGAAAACGACCCAATGGGGACTCAGTGGCAAGTGCGCGGGAAAACGTGTAGCCGTTGGCAAGCGCGGGAAAACATTAACCGGTGGAAAGGGCGGGAAAAATATGTAACTGGTGGCAAGGGCGGGAAAACATGTAACCGGTGGCATGCGTAATCGGTGGTATGCGCGGGAAAACATGTAACCAGTGGCAGAAAGAAAAGCCACAGTTTTGTAATTAATAAAATACCAAATGGTTTACCTTCAAATACTGGCGTTTTGACCGCAAAGGTACCAAGGTACGAGTTATTAATTCTTTCCGCCAAGGCGTTCTGTAAATCCTGTATCGACCCCGTGAATTCTGGACTTGTGAAGATTAAGAAGTTTGCGATGATACTACCGTTCCTATAAGAAATTAGAAATATAAAGAAGGTGAGAAATGTTACAAACAAACAAACAAACAAGAGCGAAAACAGAGAACTGATCCTAATGGTTAAAGGAGCTACGTCACGGATGGTGCATCTTGAAAAAATTGGCCAATTTTTTCAAGTTCGCTGTTCGCAATCCGTCTTAATCTTCTCCATCCTCTACCATCCTTGTTCCTGTTTGGTTTCTTATTACCTCTCTCGTGCCGGTTTTTCTACCTTTGTCAACTATTATTTTGAGGCTTTCTTCAAATTGAAGAAAGAAAAGCTGCGTAATAACGAGGTGGCCGTAATACCCGGACGGGGTTAGTTTAAATTACTGGGACGGATATGGCATGGAGGTTCCTCATGTACATGTATACAAGTTCAGAGGGATGCCAAAGACAATCTAACTCTTAAACAGTCTATCTGTGCGAAAGTGTTTTAAAATACGTAAAGTGACTGGCTTATGTGTTCATTGTGTTCAATTTTTAATTAGTTCTGAAATAGTAACAAAGGGACGAGTTATTAATTCTTTCCGCCAAGGCGTTCTGTAAATCCTGTATCGACCCCGTGAATTCTGGACTTGTGAACGAACAAGTCTCTAACTAGACTTTATAATAACTGTATTGACTTAGGCGAGTGGCCATCTGAATGGAAGAAAGGCGAATGGACCCCTGTATTCAAAAAGGGAGACAGACAAGACAAATTGAACTACCGCCCAATCACTTCACTTGTATGTGTGGACAAGATTTTTGAACACTTACTTAGCAAACAAGTGACGAGACACTATGACCCCTATCTGTGTACCACAGGATGACAGCTTATAGAAAACAACACAGCTGTGAGACAACCCTGCTGATGTTGATAGAAGACTGGAGACTTGCAGTGGACAGAAAAGAGCTGGTAACAATACTTTCTACTGACATGAGCAAGGCGTTTGACTCGTTAAGCCATTCACTCACTCTAAAAAAGCTGGATGCCTACGGATTTAATAGCAGTTCACTCAAACTGATCAGATCATTTTTTGATAGCAGGCTGAATAGAGTGAAAATAAATGGCCACACGAGTGAATGGAGAACTATGGAGCGTGGGTGTCCTCAGGGATCATCATTTGGCCCCCTCCTTTGGAACATGTTCCAAAATGACATGGCATCTCAAATCCCTGACTCAAACCTTACGCTCTATGCTGATGACCACCAATTGTATGTGACAGGAAAAACCTATGAAGAAGTTGAATCTACTCTAGAGACTCAGGGCCAACAAGCACTGTCATGGTATAGGAACAATTCTCTCTTGGCAAATCCAGATAAGTTTCAGTCTCTTACGATTAACCCAAGGAACATAGATGCAGACAATAAGGGCAACGTTCTCAACATCGCCGATGACGAGGTCACGAAAACTGAACAAATCAAGTTACTAGGAGTAAATATAGACGAGAATCTTAACTTTACGCAACACATTAGTGAAATATGCACTAAAGCCAGCCAGAAAGTAGGAGTCCTCATGCGCTTGCGCAATCTTATTCCATGCCAAGCCAAGCTCACACTGTATAAAACAGCTGTTATGCCACACTTAACATACTGCCATTTAGTGTGGAACTTTTGCAAATCTTCAGACGGGCGAAAAATCGAACGCATCCAAGAACGAGCCCTGCGTGCAGTCTACAAAACAACAACAGAGACATATGAGGAACTTCTCAAGCGCGCTAAGTTACCTACGCTTCACAATAGACGCCTACAGGACATTGCAATACTAATGTACAAAGTAAAGAACAATCTAGTACCTAGCTACATATCTGAGATGTTTACTCGTAAGGGCACTCGTTACAACCTTAGGAACAGTGACTTCGAAATTCCACGATTTAATACTATAGGTTATGGTAAACACACACTTAGGTATCAAGGACCATATATCTGGTCGAAATTAGGAAACAGTATGCGTGAACTACCAAGCCTTAGCTCGTTTAAAGCTAACATCCGTAGCGTTGACCTGGCCAGCCTAGTGGAAGACAGCGGCAACTGCTGCAACCTTTGTAGCATGTGATTATTTAAGATTATTTATATTTTAATAAGCATTTTCTCATTATGTAATCTTAATATTTAAAATTTTAATGTATTAAGTTTATTTAGCTCAATTATTACTGTTATAATGTACATAGGTTTTTTTTTATTAGAATCATAATTACTTTGTAGTAGGTGTCCCCAATTAGCTCTATGAGCTAAACACATTGACACATTAATAAAGATATTATTATTATTATTATTATTATTATAGTGTCCCCAATTAGTAGATTTCATTCTGCTATGTGTATATTGACACTATAATTTTCGTTCGTTCGTTCGTTCGTTCGTTCGTTCGTTCGTTCGTTCGTTCGTTCGTTCGTTCGTTCGTTCGTTCGTTCGTTCGTTCGTTCGTTCGTTCGTTCGTTCGTTCGTTCGTTCGTTCGTTCGTTCGTTCGTTCGTTCGTTCGTTCGTTCGTTCGTTCGTTCGTTCGTTCGTTCGTTCGTTCGTTCGTTCGTTCGTTCGTTCGTTCGTTCGTTCGTTCATTGTGTCAATGATTTGCTATTACAAAGAAAATAGGCTCATGTGGATAGAAAAATCTGGCCGTTGGCCGTTTTACGAGGTGGCCACATTAAAGGGTTTTTGTACAAGAAAATAAGTGCAATTTCCCCGGGCCAAAAAGAGGTGGCCGTAATAACGGGGTAGCCATTAGACGGGGTTCCACTGTACCTTAATTCTTGGACTTTACATCCATAGTAGTATGGCTTGATGGATGATTTCTTCAATTCCATGCTTACCTAAAAAAAATCACGGGTAAATTTTCAGAAAAATAGTAAAATTTTCACATAAACTGGAGGATGCATAAGACCCTGGACAAACGAGAATGAGAGTTGATAAGGGTTCGAATACAATACAATACAATAACCTTTATTTTGACACGATGATAAGAAATGGACCTCTCATACGTTCTTGGAAGACTTTTATTTCCGAGAATTTATGTGGTTTATCAACTCGAAGTTGAATCTGTTCCAATGTTTCTTGAGAGTCGTCGAGAGTTTTCTCTCGTTTGGCCCGAGGTGATGATAGTCGATGTGAGTTGAAGAAAACACTTGTACAACTCTCATCTTTCTTTGGGCTTTAGTGTCTACATGGACAATTTTTTCATGGCCATTATCCGACCCCCTCCCCCCCCCCCCCCCCCCTCACCCCTTCCATTGTTTCAGTTATCTTTTTGAGCCCGCCTCTTACAATAAATTTATTGTTTTAGAACAATAAGTTAAATAATAATGTCGAACAGAACTACTCGCATACATACCTACGTGAAATACAAATACATATGAAGAAAAATATTTCTTCAATATATCAATCACATCAATCTAGATGACAGATATGTTCACTAATTAGCTAACAAATATGTGGAAAGTTAGTGACACAAATCCAACTACAATATCTCGTGTAACCATGGTTACACGAGATAAAAACGGTAATACAGTCGAAGCTCCCGTAAGCGTACATCCTCGGAAAGCAGTAAAAATGTCCGCAACTGGAGCTGGTCGCTTACGGGAATGTGTAAATATACAGGGTTTGTATGAGCTAGAGTTCAAACGGGGTTTTGTCAAGACGGCCGTAGGTAGAGCTGTCCGCTTACAAGAGTGTCCCCTCAGAAAGCTTCGACTGTAGTTAAGATTTAAGATTCGTACGGCGAGTGACTTCTATAGAAAAAGTTGGTCGCGTTCAAGCATTTAAAATCAGCTTTGTACACAAGACCTACCGTTGTTTCAAATTCTTCTTTAATATCGAAGTAACACTCTGTTGATATTTCCTTGTAACACGCTCGAAATTGCCTGCTTGTAATGGTCAAAGAGCCCTTAAAAGTCTTGCAAGCTGCAAAACAGAAGTGACAAAGAAAGTTACGTTACTATACAGTTGAACCTCGCTATCTCGAACTCGGTTATCTCGAACACCCTGCTATCGCGAACTCAAACCCAATCCTCTTGCCCTTGTTTTTAAGTCATTTACTATCTGCTATCTCGAACTCCCTGTTATCTCGAACTGTTTTTCGTTTCCCTTGAGAGTTCGAGATAGCAGGGTCCAACTGTATATTTGAAACAGCTAAATTTCACGGACGACTAATACACAAGTAGCATTCTTGGTGGGTTTGGTTGAGCTGACTTAAGCACTGGCACTGATGAGTTACTTGGCTTCGCCGATTCATTGGATAGGAACAGACTTTAACCTAACTAAATGTCACGATATTTTAAGTCATTTTTTTTTTTTTGTGAAGTGTAAAATCACCTTCAAATTGAATAAAGCCTCAAAATAATAGTTTACTAAGGTAGAAAAACACCAAAGTGGTAATCAGAAACCAAACAAGAACAAGGATGGTTGAGGATGGAGAAGATTAAAAACGTATTGTGAATGGCGAACTTGAAAAAATTGGTCATTTATTTCAAGATGCTCAAACCTAGAGACAGTTAACTTACCTTTGCACTTTTCATTTGCATTAACTTTGAAATAGCCAGGGACTTTGCAATCGCAGCCAAAACCACCATGATAATTCTGACACATGCTGTCTGTACCGCATATTCCAGAAGGGCACTCGTTTACATCTGTGTATTGAGAGGATGACATCACAGTTACTTTCCATGTTCAGTTCACAGTTAACACGGATAGAGAACATCGTCAACAGGGGAAGTTTCTTTCTCGATGGTACACCAAATTCTCAGAACGGACATTAATTTCGAACTAGGAACTGAATAGGTTTAAATGTCACCACGAGGAAGCAATTAAATAAAAAGATCTAAATTTTAGTACTGCGTACTTATGAATAAAAACGATGAGATACCAATTTATTTTTACTAAAGATCGTTCTCAACCCTTCTTAATTTGTTTGCCTTTTCCCTCATCCCGGCAAACTTCAGTCAAGTAAGCCAGTCTCTCCTCTCAGTCTCCCTCCCAGAAACGCTATAGTTAGGATTGATTTCGAATTCAAGACAGACCAGAGGATAGAGGCATAATACATATGTATTATACATACGAAAAATTACAATTATTATACATTCAACTCACTATCTCTTTTCTGATTGGCCGAAAGCGTACAGTGAATTTTCGAAATCAGCGCCTTTGAAAGAATTTACGTCATCTACCTACAGATTGGCGAGAGGATCACGGGTAATAACCTGCAGATTATACAATAATCATGTCAAGGACACTCAAGGTCACGGGTAATCACGTCATCTATGACCGCGGTGCATGATTTCCAAGGGTAATCATGTCAGGTTCGCTCGCTTTGCGTTGCTTGCCGCTAAGTAATATCGGTGGCAGAAGCGTTATAATAAAACAATTATTAGATTCGGTTTTTGTGTTATCCAGAATAATCAAGGTCGAGGTAAGAGTTATCAGCCGAAGCCGAAGGCTGAGGCTGATAACTCTTACCTCGACCTTGATTATTCTGGATATCACAAAAACCTCATACAATAATTGTTAATAATTACCATCTCCTTTACTGTTTTATATGACTATTTGTAAAATAAACAAGATACTACGACCGCTCTGATTGGCTCAAAACCTTTTACCATAACTATATGGAAAAATATAAAATTACTTCGTGTTTTTATTTCTTAAAAACAATAGATAGTCAAGAGTTTAATGGTAACACTCGCTTCCACAGCATTTCTCGTTCTCCCAAACTTCACTCGTGTTACCATAACTCTATGGAAACACGGTAAACGTTTTCGATTGTTTTATGAAATAAAAGCACGAAGCAATTTTCTATGTTTCCATAGCGTTATGGTAAATGGCTTTTGAGCCAACCAGAACGGGCGTAGTATCTTGTTTATTTCATAAAAAAGAGTGTAACATTAGAAGCTATCATTTTCCAATTATTTCTTATCATTATTAAATTGTTCTTACCCACCCCACTTTTGCGAGCTTCTCCTAGCCACGTGTTTCTAGTTAAATGGTTCTTAACCCTTTCACTCCCATAGTCAAACCTCGAGTCAATAAATGTGGTTCTAACAATTAAGCCTGTCGATGAAACCGTAGTGTGTGACCATTCAAATGAAAGCTATTGAGCAGTACTTTCATGTGGTACTGTTTGCTTTTGACAATTTTGCAAAATGAAATCCGCGACTTTTTTTCAGTTTTGAACTTAGCACTCTTGGGAGTGAAACTCAGGTTAACAGAATAGATCGGTAATACTACTGCACTCTGCATCTAAAAGAATCCTATATAGTATTCTGTTTAAAAAAATTGAAATAAAAGACAGGGTTACCTGTGCATTTTGCGTCATTGCTCAATCTGGATGATCCTCGTTTGCATGGAGGCAAGGTTGGTGGGGAAACAGTACGTGGCAGTAATGTTTCTCTCAAGATGAAGTTCACCAAGGCTAGCAGGCTTTCATTGCCGAGGCCGCGTAGTCCACCGCCCCTGTAGTAAGCCATGTCATCTACAGTGTAGTTCTTAAGCTTGGCCTGTTGCTGCGCCATCCAGTTGAAGATGAAGGTAATATTCTGTACAGGAACACTGATCAGTGAGTCAATGACATCAAATATACTTTCGTTTTGCAGTGCTGATAAATTCGTCCGTTTGGCTGTGGCAAGAACGATCAGTGAGGAACTTGTCAAGGCGGTCTTAGCGTCAATGAATGGTTGAATAGACTGCTCCAGAACAGCATGGAAATCTTTCAAAGACTTGTTTTGTATAACCTCAGTAGGCTCTTCTAAGAGAGTCGACAAACGATCGGGATCCATACCAAGAGCCTTGGCAGCCCTTGAGTAGGCTTCTGTCACTATTGGAGGGACCAACATGGGCCACTGCGAAGGTAGAGTTAGGTTAAACTCATCAGGGGAGACATTCAATTCATTTGGCAGTAAATGGGGGTCAAAATCGATTTTCAAATTGAGCCGTTTGAGCGAATTCCACAGGATGTCCACAATGTCACAACCATCACACACCTTGGATGAGTTAACGTAAAAAAGACTTGCTGCTTTGCTGACGAGCTCGGAGCGATAGTCGTTTAAAAGCGATGTATATGAATTTCTGGGAAGGTCTAATACGGCCCTTGTTATCTGCCTGAATGATTTCTGAAGCTTGATGTTATCTGTGGTTTCTGAGGTTAGGTTAGCAATATCAGTCAAAGTCATTGCTCCAAGAACAGGCCAGTCGGATAATGAAGCATTTACAGCCCAAGCAATCTTTCGCCACGGTAGTTGCAACAGGTCTTCAAACATCATCAGCATGCTTACGTTGTTCGCCGGTTCAAAGTTGAATTTCGCAGCCAATTGGTCGACAGTCGTAGTCGCTGCAGCAACTACTAACGCAATCTTTCTGCATGTCATGTCGCCGTTGTGCCCCAGTAGCGATACTACGAGTTTATGTGGTTGCTTGTTGAAGAGGTCATCCTTAGAGATGTCGCAATAGCCTGGAAGCTCCTTAAACGTGTAAGGTCCTGCCACTTCAATTCCAATAGAACTAAAGTTGTACAGCAGCAAAAGGTCGGATTTTGTGAGGTTGATCCTCTCTTGAATGAATTTCAAAACGGTAACATCTTGCAGAGACGCACTTGTGATTCCAATATCCGTTATAATCTGCAGCACCGATTTGTTCTCCATAACTGATTTTCCTTTCAGTAGTCTGGAAAAGACGCCGTCCCATTTTGATTCGATCTGAGCAAGCGTTAAACTCTGAAGGCTCTCACTTGTTTCTTGCAGCAACATTGCGAAATTGGACAGGGTTACATCTAGCTGCTGGCGAGCACTTCGAATGATCTCTGCCTTTACAAGCGGTACAATTTCTTGCCACCCAGTTGGTGAGAGCTTATCGAGTGTCCCGGGCTGCAAATTCAAAGACGCTTCTACCGAGTTCAACGACACGTTGAATTTAGCCACGAGGTATCTTAACACCTGTGAATAAACTTCTATAGGAAGCAGCACATCATACTGGGCTTTAGTTATGCCTCCAAACTGGATCAGCTCATCTTCATTTGTGCTGAACAAGTCATAAAGAATGTTCAACGTTGGTCCCCGATTTTGGTTTATCTTCACACGAAGATTGGCTTTGTTTTCACTCTGGAGCTGCACAGATCGTTTAAATATCTGCAGCAACGTTTCTGACAGGACCTCGTCTGAAGTTAAGCCAGTAACTTCCTTAAATGTGTCTTGATTAAGAACATAGAGCACAGGCCAGTCTTCCATCTTCAATCCAAAAGCCCAGACATTGTGACGCCATGAAAGATTTGTCACCATTTCAACTAGATTCACAAACGAGATGCTCGAGCTTGCAACGGCACTGAACGCTGTCTGCAAATAAGACATGTTTTTGTGTCGAGCTTCCACGTAAAACCTCGTACTTTTACAGACGGCACGAGATTGTCTGATTCCAACCAGCTCTGCTGTAATGTTGTATGCGACTCTGTCTTTGGTTGCGGTAGTGTCGAGGCCACAAAGACGAGGTGTGTCGCTAGACTTCATCCCTCCAAGAATGAACAATTGAGCTGGATTGAGATCGTAAACGAGTTTCAAATCATCGGCATTGAAAACACTTGCTGACAGCAACAAGGTGAGAACTGATGAATTAAGGTAATTGGCCTCAGAGACAGAATTGTTAGCTAAGTACAAACTTATAGGATCAGTGTCAAACTTCATTTTACTCTGCTTCACATCGTGGATTCGAGTTCTGATGAGCTCCTTTAACTGCAAGATAGAAAGCTCATCAGGTTTGAAACCTAACAACTGAAACAAATTGTCGGTGGACATTTGTAGCTTAGTGGCCTCCATCTTTACCACGGCACGAACAATGGCAGAAATAGTAGTATTCCATTCTGGTCTTGGCAAGTAGTGCAGTTGTTCCTCGGTCACCTGAACAGCTGAAATGATTTCACTTAAATTCAGCTTGAAGTAAATGACAGTGGCATTAAAAAAGCTTTTGAACAGAGTAGCCGACGAAGCATTCTGAAGTGAGGCTTCAGTTATTTCATTCAAGGTGGCCACCTCGCCAAATGACAAATTGAACGCCTCCCTTAGCACACCTCCAATGAATGCACGATAGGCCTCTATCTTGTTGTCAATGGTGCCATTTTCTCTGAGGGCAAAGATAAGTTTGACTGATTCGCTCACAGAATCGTTACGAAGACGTCCCACATCATATCCAGAGCCTGCGGCAAGCTGAGTTAGTGTGAAGGCATCTAAATATTCCCAATCTGATAAAGAAGCACTTACAGCCCAGCGAACTTTGCGCCACTTGAGATTGGTGACTTTGGTAAGAATCGCCAGCACAGTCATATCTTCTGTGATAGCCACAGGGTCACTTTGAAAAGATGAAATGGCTTTCCCTTTTATTTTTATCAATACTAGACATGGTGGTGGCTGGTTTAGGGATCCAACAACTTTTCGTGAGGCGTCGGGCAAAGTCAGGTTTAAGATTGCTTTGATAGAAATCTCGCACATATGATCAATCTGATTCAGTGTTGTTCGGTCCATTGTCTTGACTTGCTCGGCGCTTTTATTGTACAAAATCGCAAACTCGTGAAGAGAACAATTGATTCCTTCATGCTTCAAGGCTGTTGTTAGTGTACTCTCACCATAGGATGCTTCTGCGATACCAGATGCATTAAAAATCATGGATATCGTGTTGTTGTCAAGAGTTGCCTTTTTCAGGGGAAAATGGAATACACTGACCTCAAAAGCGCCGAGAGTGAGATTAAGAAGTCCCTGTGTCTCTAACTGCACTAGTTGTGCTAAAGCATCCACTGAAGGGAGTTGGAGTCTTTTACTGAATGCCATAGCACTCTCCGTGATCATCGCATGCACAACAGTCTCCCAATCACCTGGGTCGTAGGATTGTGTGAGATTGATAGCTGGAATTCCCAGTCTCGACGCCACATCATCAACAGAAAAAATAATTTGTCACTGGTGTATTTCAGAAGTTCTTGCTGGAAATCCGCTGGTGTCAAATGATACGCAATGCTTTGATCGACAAATGAGCTGTTTATGTCTTCAGATGGAATTTCGTAGGACCAAAAAAGGTTCAAGTCCACCAAATTCGCAGCAGTGAATGTCGATTGATGATAATCACTAGGTCTTCCATCTAAAATTGCTTGCATAGTTTTTGAAGAAGTTTCCTCTACAGACCAGCCATTATGAATCCTTACGTGTTCACTGGTGAGTTTTAAATCTTTAGGCTGACCTGCTAGCCTTGTGGGAAGCAGGATATGTATAGGCATGTAAAGAAACGGTAACGTGAACTGTCCAATCGTTGGAGTCACCAAAACAAGGAACAGGAGAAGGTCTCGCAGCCACATCTGTTTTGAGTGAGCTTTGGACATTCTTGTTGACTTCTTGCCCAGGAAAAAGATAGTATCTAAAAGACAACAACAACAACAAAACTTTATTTAAGCAAAATTCATTAATTAAAACTGGTCAGTTCACATATTTGCCAGTCTGATACAGAGAACCATTCATTAATGCCTCCTTTGAAGAGGCCCAAGGAATTAGCTGCTCTTAGTTCATCATGGTTCCAGGCAAAAGTGTCACTGTAGCTAAAGCCGGAAATCAGTTCTTGACCTTGGCAATGATCATTTATGAGTGGCATAAACAAGAAGCAATATACAGTGGAATCCGATTTCTCGAACCTCCAAGGGAAACGAAAATTGGTTCGAGAAATCGGGAGTTCGAAATACCTGGGGTAAAATTACAGTGAAACAAATCCAAGGGAACCGACTTTTGGTTCGAGTTATCGGGATTTTTGAGAAAGCGAGGGTTCGAGAAATTGGGATTCTACTGTGTAAAGAGGTTATTCAGTGGAAAGTTGTATAATACGGTTGGGTATTTTTACGAGTCAGTTTTTATTTAACTTTTTCACGCCTTTTATAGTTCATGGTTTTCATTTTATTTTCGTTACCAGTCTACTTGACACTGCATTGAATAAGGAGAAATCCGATGCTGATCACTTTCGGGAATGAACGAGTGTAACTATGTAAATTTAAAGAAAACAAAGATCATATTGTTGTACAAAATAACCCCGTCTACGGTTTGTGTGTTCGTGCAGTTCGACTGTAAATCAAAGACATCAATTAAGTAACTGGTATCTTCCAAAGCTTATTTATACTGTCTTTCCGAAAACAACAAATTTGACTAATTAGACAACATTTCCAAACGCATTTTAGAATAGTAACCTTGGCATATCTAACCACGGTATTATAAAATCGCCGGTGGGTTGAAGGAATCTCAAAGCAACACAAAAGTGCAGAAAAAACATTGTAAATCCCCTACCATGCATTGTAGTTGCAAATTGCATCTGTTGTTTCGTAATAAATGCACTGGAAACCAGCACTACCATGAATTTTTTTATACATCAAATGTGATTTTTCCACTATAAATTAAATTGCACTGAAAACGTTCGTCAGGAATGAAGAGCCGTCTGGACAAATAACTCCAAACTCACCTTAACTTGAAGTGATAAAAATGGAGGCTGGTATATTTGGAGTTAGACATCACACTATACGTTCAAAACATGGCTCATCTGCCGTAATAGGCGCGCGGTTTTAATGTCAATACATTGCGGTTAATAAATTTGAATATTTCAAAGCAGGCTTCACTGAATATTTAGGAGAGTATGATAAATTCCACTTCAGTTTGTCAGCGCAGAACAGGTGGAACCAGACCCAGCGTGTGGTCAATGTATTTTGGTATCGGCAGATAATGGAAACGTTAACGGATAGGTGGTGCAAAAAAATAAACAAGTCACTGGAAGCGACTTGATTAGTCCGGCTTTGAAATGGAGGAAGGAACCGAGAAGACAAAATTGTTATTTTTTTATACATGTTTAGGTACAGAGAACTTGTTAATATTTTAATTCCTAAACGTATCAGCATCGAATTTCGATATCTACAATTGTCAAGGAAACAGAGCTAAACAGGTGACATTTAAAACGAAAATAATAAACTAGAGGATATATCTAGCACCACATTCTATGGCCCAATTTATACGTCACATTTCAGTCGCGTCGAATGTAATTCAAGGCGCATAAATCTGGCTGGTATTACTTGATTCGACTACGTTGCAACACACCATGGAAGAACATGTTCTACTTTGCTATTTGTGTGGGTATTGGGCTGATTTTAAAGAGACTTCGACGAGTTTTATGGGACTTGAATTCGATTCGACGCGACTGAAATGCGAATATAAAATGCGATGTATAAATTCAGGGTCTTAAGAGTCGACAAAATACTACAAGACAGCGATGCTGCACACTGTATAATGCCTAACACGATATAAGTATCATGAAGAAGTTCCAATATTCTGTTATTAAAATAAATGGGGGATTTGCTTGCATATTTTTAACCTTTTTGTTTACAAGTAGACTGTTCACAGCCTCTCTATTTTCTCAGATCGTTGTAGCCGCGAGCGAACTGGAACTGAGCGCGAAACGATCATAATTTCGTTTGGTGTGAGTCAAATTGCAAACGAAGAGTAAAAATGTACAGCGATACTACACACTGAAATGTATAATAAGACATTTACTATCCAGCCTTACTCTTTCCCGAAATCCAGACTTTGAACCGTTTTTGGCTCTCTCACGCGTTCTGAAGGAAAAACTTTACCCGACCAATTAATTAATGGGAACTGAGGTTTTGTGGACCTTGTAAACAAAAAACAGAAATCTTTTGCTGGGAAATGACTGCAGAAAAAATCTTGGAAGTTTGTAAACAAATAATAAAAGCTACTAGACGATCACTGCTCTTACTATCAGATAATAAAGCCATCGGCTTCAAAATTGTCCTCAAAATTTCATTTAACTAGAGTTCTCTCATACTTTCAACTACGAAATTCCATGCTATGTCAGTGAAAAATATTGACTTCTAACATCAATACATTGTCAATCCGTCAGGTTTAGAATAAACTAAACCATTATCAGTCTTTATTTACAACCAAATTCTCAGAACTATTATTGAAAGAAATGAATGACAATCCGTTAGGAGAATTGACATCACAATCCACCGTGCAAAAGTGGGGAGGGGTGCAGAGGAGACTGAACTTTTCGCCCTTGCACTCCCGGTCTCCGCTTCTTCCGTTATCGTTTATTACGAATTGTTTTCCTATTTCTCCAGGTACCCGCCCTCTCTTCTCTCGCCTCCCCCCCCCCCCCCCCCCCCCCCCCCCCCCCCCCTTGTTCCCGGGTTCCCGCGTCCATGTGTCACACCACTGAAGTTTATATAAACCCCGTGGATTGATTGAGCCGTGAACAAAATATTCGTCGGGCAGTATCACGGGGATTTTGACCTTTTTTGGTCAAAACTGTGCTTCAGTACCTTTTTTTTATTTACAAAATAATTCTAGAACACCAAGAAAAATAAGTCAACCAAATTTTTGAAAGACGAACAAATTATGGTCTGTTCTAATGCATTTTGGAAACGAAAATGCGAGAAATTGAAAAAAAGTTAGCCTAACATTTTTTTCAAATTGCGATCCATTCCGACCCAGTTTCTATGGCCAGACACTTATTGACAGTTTTAGTACACTAGGATGGTAATTTATAACAAAATGTGACCATTATGTTTAGTTTTCTGTCAATACAAAAACGTTTTTTGGTTTTTGAAATGACATCAAATCCCCGTGATACTGCCCCTTTAATCGAAAAAAACAACACGGGAATGATTAATTATGGATCATGGCGTGTAAATATCATCAGAATTCAAAATGATTAAAATTCCATGCCTTGTTTTAGTCTGAAACCTTGTGAAGCGAGAAATTTCATTTCTAGTGTTCTGCAAAACCAAGTGAGTTTCAATAAAAGGAAATAATTTCACATCTTTAGCAGTAACTGAATATAAGTAAGAGCTAATCTTGGATTCTTGGTCGCTGCATGATGTAAGAAGTTATTGAACCGCTCGAGTTATCAGCGTGAGCGGGTTTTGTGCATTTCCATTGCTTTGGAAACCGATAGCGTGTTTACAACGATACACAAAGATGAAGATCCAAAAGTGAATGTGTTGTTCTCGATAAAGAGGCGTTAACGTTGTAGTTATTCGACAAAAATTATAGGTATAAATGCAAACTAATCCGCTAGGAGGTGCATAAAACACTTTGTCTGTATAGAAAAGCGTTTAACGTCCCCACGTGTTCCTGTTTAATCAAGCAAGACTAAGGTTTTTCCACGAGCTCTCCTAATCTGAAATTTTCTTGCTTGAATTTGCACACGAGTCTTTTAGCACAAGTCACCGAATTAAAACAAACATCAAACGTTTCTTATACGTGCATTAGTTATCACCTAAACTATATCATGCCATATTACCCCTTATTTACCATTCTACATGTATACTGCCTCTTATTTGCCGCTCTATACCAGCAGATTAAAATATACCACTCGACACGTTTCAATTCATTCTCCAATTAACATTTTCCATTTTCATACTTCTTGAACTGTATGCCGGCCTTTTGAACGACCGCTCAAAAATATGTGTTAGCAAGCCCCCACATGCAACACTTTCTTTCCGCGAAGTTTGCAAGATAGAACTTCGTTTCAATCCGTTATAATCAATTAATCCAAGCGTGAGTCGGTTAGTACTCCGCTTAAGATAAGCCCCTTGATAATTAAACGTATAACCTGTTCTTGCTAGATTCTAAATGTATACACAGTATAACACATATGGGTTAAACTTCCGTACCTGTATAAAGCTTGTGCCACTTAGAGCAGAGGCTTCGCGGCTCACAAGATAGTGAAACTTTGCCAAACTCCCAAAGTCCGCTATAGTCACGTTACGTCTTCTGTGCCAGTGGATTCAAACCTCAACGAGCCAGGTATCTGGTTAAACTCCAGTGAGAATCGTCGATCGCATTCCTACCTTCGCGTATGACGCACGTTACGAGTTATGTTAGAATCGAACCGTCAAAGCTAAAGACAAATTTGCATACATTCATTTCACTTTCACAACTGGAAACTTCTGTTCTATTTTGAAATCCACCCTGTTCACACCTGGGTGCCGTTACATCTCAATGGTTCAACATTTCCATATAGATCAACATGTAATTTCTCCAAACTGGTTCCTATACATTTCTTGTAATACCTTTGGGAGAATTTTGCTTAACCATCTATCACGATGTCTCGGCTCAGCTTTGGTGATCAAGTACTCTATTCTCGTGAACGATATGTTTGACTTTGTGTTAACATTGTTAGGAGAAATTAGGAGCTAGTCAGTGTTGGGATTGCACGTGTTAACGGGAACAGGGCAAAAAATTCAGAGCAGTTTTGTTTTTACAAAAGAAAACTGCTTTCTCGTGATTAGAAGTTATTTTAAATGCCGAAGGTCTTCATACAAATACATAACAAACTCCAATGATAATTGATTTCAGAGTCCACCTTTATAACGTCATGAATAATTGAATTGTTTTTTTTTTTTTTCATTTGAAATAACGCCAATGAATAAAAGTCGAATCATTGACACTTTGGCGAGTTTGCGAGAAAACGTTCAACAGGCTTAAAGTTATCAGTCTTTTCACAAGAAACAGACTATACATTATCGAGAACATCCTTTTTAAATTATGTATTATTTCAATTTCCTCCAAGGATCGTTTCTTAATTAAATTGCACTCTGCCCCTCTCTGCCAACTCATAATTATTTACGACATACAGTACAGCTGAAAATATTCAGAGTGATTATAGGGACATCAAACTGTTACCGACTTGATTTCCTTCCCGTGACCACTCACAGAGAGGCAATGATAAGTAAACACTTGAAATATACAAACATTAGTAATGACTTGCCTGAGGAGTCGCGATAGTTATGGCTAATAGCAAGAAACTCTTAACAACCTTTTGCATGTATGCAAGGTGGCTAATTGTCCCGTTCAGGGCACGAATCTTGTTGTTAAAGATCGTGCAGGCTCTCAACCGATGACTTGTGAGCAATTCTAAACGATACCAGCCATGCATTTATCACGAAATAACTCTTGTTTTAGCCTACGTTTAACAATCACAAAAGAAGGCAGTGAAGCAATTAAGGAAAAATGAAATCATTCTTCTAAATCGACCAGAATATTATTTTCTAAAGAAAACTGTTCAGCTGCGTGAACGGGCGAGACAAGCCACTAAGTTGATTATAGACTCGAAGTTGATAAAAAAGAGAAATGAAACGGCATTTCTGAAGTCATCTCTTGCCATGTAGAAAATTGAAATTTCAAATAATAAGTTGTTACAGTTAGAAAAGCAAAACAGAAGTAAGAATAATCCAAATGAAACAAGGATGGTTAACATTGAGAAAGATTGAGATGGATAATGAACGATGAACTTGAAAACTTTCGGCTAAATTATTCAACATGTCCAATACGTAACGTAACTCCTTCAGTTTACAAATATTTTAAAACGTTGCTGACGTTTTTGAACGTAAGCTCTCCGTCAAAGCAAATCTGGGAATTATGAGATGATAGAAAGTTTATATACAGAAACAGCAAGTATATACGCCATTGGTGGAAACCATGGTGATAGTCGCGGTTGCCGTGGTAAACATCAGTGACGGGAGTTTAGCCTCAGTGTTAGACTTTCTAAAAGCCCTTTCCAATATTATTTTTCCCTTTCGTTGGTTTTGGTTTCCAATTCGTCGCTCGTTGTCGCGCGTCGCTCGGTTTCGCTCAAAGAAGACGACTTGTGGCAAGTCTACCTCAGTGTATGTAGCAACATAACATGTCATCTTTCCACTTTGAAGACACATTTTTTTCCAATAATTACAATGATGTCGGTGTTTCTTCGTAGAAGAATCCACTTTGTGTCAAAGCGTTAAGAAAAAATGTTTATCGAACGTCTGTAAGGTAAAACAAAAAACATCAATCAATCAATCAATAAATTAATAAATAAATATCTAATAAATATATCAAATAGAAAACGTTTTCCGTGTTTTCATAGAAGTATGGTAACACGAGTGAAGTTCAGGAGATCGAGAAATGCTGTGCGGCTCGTGTTTCCACTGACATCAATACTTTGAAGGAAAACGTTTTCTATTGTTTTTATGAAATAAAAGCACGAAGCAATTTTCTATGTTTCCATAAAGTTAAGGTAAATAGTTTTGAGCCAATCAGAGCGCGCGTAGTATCTTGTTTATTTCATAAAATGGTAATAGAATTGAGTCAAATTCTGTCTGTAATCTGAGTGATTAACAAAATCGGACGACCGCGCACAAGTATGATTACAGACAGAATCGGACAACACGAAGTTCCCTTATCAATTAATCATAACTATATAACAAAACACGCGAATTTTGTTAATGGACATATTGTTTTGGACACCTAAGCTGTAATAGAGACTGCTCGCAGTCTACTAAGCTGTTCGCTTGTTCAGTTTTTGTTTCCCTTGGAGATTCGAGATATCGGGATTCCAGGGATTCAAATCTGACAAACTTCCCGCAACTGCAGTAGATACCAACTGCGCTATAGGAAGTCTTGTATATAACTGACTGAAGTTAACAAACCTATTGTGCTCCAACCACAGTTCTTGTTTCCTGTAGATTTCAGCGTGATCTATGCGAGATGTGTCGCCAAAGTACGCAAGCTGTTAAAAAGAAACACACAAACAGAGTTCATAATTTGGTTTGTATGAAGAGAAATAAAGGCTGGATGAAACTACAGTGGCGAAAGTTCAACCATCAGCCTCATTAACATACGTACATGCATGTTCCGTTATCCGTGGGTTAGCTTATTGCTATTACATCGGACTTGTTCTCTGTTTCATATCGTTGTGTTCAGAGAGTTTTGATTTATCTTGTTTACTTTCAAACAAAAACATGAAGAAGAAAAAATCAGAAAACCCAGAACGTTTAGTCATTTCACGCCGTTTTTTGCACAAGGCGGCTTAGAAACGTATCAAGATTATAACGCACGTGCAAAACCATTGCACTGCCTGGTTTTCACTAGCGACGCAAGCAACGCGTTGATCATCAGTTCCTTTTGTTTACGACAAATCAACACGTTACTGCGTCTGCGTATGTTGCTTGCGCTTGTGCTTGCGTCGCTAGTGAAAACCAGGCTTAAGCCATTTTTACAGGGGACGCCGCGGGGAGGGAGAGCTGAGTATTCTCCCGGATTATTCAATATGGCGGCAAGCCATATGGTCGGACCATCGCATATGGAAAGCTGGAGCGACTGTTTCTCAAACAAGTTAAGTTACAACAAAGGAAATCATAACCGTGTCGGAGGTTTGGATACCCGGTCTTAACTAGCATAGATTTTTACGATTTTATTTCTCGGTTTACTCCTTAGTTTTTGTTTCGATTGAGAAGATATATCAAACACTCGAGACAGTGTTTCATCCGATTTCCGAACACCTCGAATTTAGTCAAAAAATACTCCGTTATACGTCATATTTTCAACTCTCTTCCGATGTTTGGAAATCGGATGAAGCACTGTCTCTCGTGTTTTACATATTACTTCAAAGTTTCAACCAAACAAATTGGTTGTTCCTCTGAGTATGCGGAGGATGAGGGATATCCCAGCGTGCACTCTCACCTTCCAAGCAAATCTCTGCGTTCCTTTCTGTCTCTGTCCCAAGCCACCGCCCAGTCTACGCGGTAACCAAGATGGCGTCACACCGGCTCGAACTCGGTCAACCAGTACCTGGAGAAGGTGTGTTGTAGATTATATTAGTGTGTTTGCTATTCATAAAGTTAAACTGCGAGGAGATAATAGTCATTACAGGAAATTTTCGCGAGACCACATTTTCGCGTTTTTTTGTGAAATTTTGATGACGTGAAAGAAAAAGATGGCGCGAAAAATTAAGTATATTTCAAAAGTAACATCAAATAAAACGTTTCCATCCCTAATATTTAGTTCAGTTTCGTCGGACGCGTCAGTATTCTCTTTATCACATCTTTAGTACAGACTTTACTCTAACTCCGATGTCAACCCATCTCTGAACAACTTTTAAACTAGCCTGTTCCAGGCGTTCTCAGAACGGCGCGAAGACGGCCCACCGCTACCCACTATCTGAACGCCTAAAATGTGGGGGACAGGGAGTTCCCGCCCCTGCCATTGTGGTTTCCGCCTCTGTGCTTTTTCTATTGCAAAATATTGCGCAATGTTGCGAAATTTTTTCCTATTCCTCCCGGTTCGCGCCACCTTGGGAAACCCGCTTCACGCACTCTCTTCTCCTGCCTCCCGTAGACTTCCCACCCCCTTTATTCCAGAGTTCCCCCCCCCCCCCCCCCCCCCCTCCCCACCTGGAACAGGCTTGCTCTTTCCATTTCTGGCAGCCATTTTGTATTACCACCTATTTTAACGATTGCCAAGGTCAGGTGACACGGTTCTCTCGCTACTCAAGACCGTGTTTGTTTAATTTATCATTTTATTGCGAGTGTTACATTTTGACAATTTGTTACAATTTAACAAACCTTTCTTCCATCAACCTCAAGTCGTTCATCTTTTGTTTCTCTTAATGCTCTATTAACCTCACTTTCATCTGAAAACTAACAACAGGAACAGTCCAACTAAGTCTCCATTTTGTTTGAACAGAGAACATTAATACCAGATTGGCTACAGAGTTTGCTTGTAAGAAACTATGGAAACAAAGTTACTGTATGTCGCAACTATCTTTTACTTTGTCGTTATCAGTACATATTTCCATGTACATAAACACTTGAGTGAGGCTCGCAGACCCACCCTACATGTATTAACATGTGGGGAGAAGGAATTGATAATGATGACGAGGCTCACAGAACTGACAAAAGTACTTTTATCATCGCATGTGTCCCTGGTTCACACATACGTACCATACTATCAAATTTTCAATAATGACTACTGTAACTTATTCTCATCCTTATAAGATAAGGAATTAAATATATAATTATATATATTTTCTATTTCTGTTGCAGTTTGTTTGGGTGTTAGCCTGCGGACGCATATGAATTTCTGGCTGTTGCCGCTGGAAGTCTATTTTTGTTCACCGGTTATTTGTGTGTTGGCTAAAATTAAATAATACATTAACAGCTGTTACTTTTTTAAAAGGTTGAACTGCCATTACTGACTTTCTCGTGTCATCTGAAAAATTAGCACAAGACATGTCTGGTGATCAATCACGTAAATCATGTACCTCGACAAAAGCATAGCCTTTTGACTTTCCTGTTTTCACATCCTTCACTAGTCGAAGCTTTTCAATTGATCCATACCTGTATAGAAGGATTCGAGTGAAAGCCTTCATCTTCAAATCACTCTCACTGAATGTAAATAAGGTTAACGGTTCAAGTCTATCTTATCAAGCCGGTGCTTAACTCCAGTTTCCAATAGCATAAAGCGACTACATGAAGGAGTATCGCTACTCCCCTGGATCATTGGCATTCTAGTCCATCTCAGGTAACCCCACCCCCACCCCCACCCCCACCCCCACCCCCACCCCCACCCCCACCCCCACCCCCACCCCCACCCCCACCCCCACCCCCACCCCCACCCCCCACCCCCCACCCCCCACCCCCCACCCAGGGCATTTTTGTCCAGTTAGATTACCCTGACAATTAGCTGGTAACTGAATTTTTCTGTGAAATCATCACACAATTAAAATATCACAGACTTACCTGTCAAACATCTCAAACAGTGTTTCCTCTGTGGTGTTGAAGTCCTAAATAAAATATTAAATCAAATGTACAATAGTTACATGGATAGGCTTGATTTCTGCTGCTCTCTTGAGTCCAGTTTTCATTCATCCCCGAGAAGAGACCATCCAGCCTGGCCCACCCGCCGATCGCTGGCAAGCCGGCTCACTGTCGCAGCTAGCGCCGCTCTATTTTTTGTGAGCCTGCTCACAGGCTATGCCTTTGGGGAAGGAGCGCAGGCTCATTTTCAGAACAGCGGCTGGTAATACATGTATCCGTAGATTGAAAACTTACCAAAAGAAATGTATGCAAACATATTTAAATATGGATCATATATGACATACATTGTATATATTGCATGGCCATTAGGATAAGCAAGTCTACATGCTAATCTGAAAGTCACAATGATCATGGTCACTGGATGATAAATTCCATTATCCCTCTGCTGAGCCAGCCGAGCCATGTTATAATCCTAAACTAAAATTAATTATGGTACTATTATTATGAGGCCCTAAGGGCCTCCACAGACTAGAGAGATAGTTGTCGACAACTATTTAGTTGTTGATCATAAAAAGTTGTCGATGACAAAAAAGCCAGTGTGTGAAGCTAGTTATCGATCGATAACTAGCTTCGCACACTGGCTTTCTTGTTATCGACAACTTTTAACGATCGACAACTAAATAGTTGTCGACAACTATCTCTCTAGTCTGTGGAGACCCTTAATTTGTTCTCTCAAACTGGACACTAAATAAATGTAAACATAAGAACTGCTGCACATTTTCTATTTCCTACTCTGAAATCCCTTACCAGTCGGGCAATAAAGACAGTTCTGTGTGGATCACCCTTTATTTTTTCATCATTACTTGGATCATCTGAAACAAAAGAAAAATAAACTATTAAATTTTTCCAAAACTCAAACCCTTATGTTGTTTTATGTTTAATATTTTCATTAGATAATTTCCCCAAACCCTATGTAAAGGGCTGATGGCATTACAGTTGAACCTTGCTCAACCTTGTTCAAAATGGTGGCGCGAAGAAGACCCTGGCGAACAGCAGGTCATGTGTCTCCAAAAATATTGGAGATTTTGATTGTTTCAAAATGGCAGCGGGCTCACGATTGGCTAATTTTGTGGTCACGTGATCTGCTGTTTGCCAGGGTCTTCTTCGCGCCCACCCGCCAACTTGAAAGTGGAGATGGCCCTGGGGACAGCCAATAATGGCTTCATTTGCATTTCCCATGCAACATGTTTAAATGGGCGTGATTCTGTAATGTGAACAACCAGAGTGTATTTACACTGACATGTACATGTAGGTTACACTGGACATCTTCAGCGCGAATAGCATACAATCATAACTTTTGGTGTAAGTTTGCATGCAGATGATATCTACTTTGGCACAGAACTTTGAAAACCTTGACGTATCTTCGGCCGGGATGTACATGGAATGCACCCTGGATGAACAAAACTGCACCTACATCTAAGCTTGTTGCGTGAGCTGTTAATCTTGTCTTCCTCTTTCTTCTTAGGTTGACGTTTCCTCTTGATGAACACACCCTAAGATAATCCATAAGTGAAAACATTATCATGAAGGAAAAACAAAAAGAGTAAATAATTTTAAAAAAACCAAGAACTGTCAGTGCAAGTTTAAGAATACACAGCTGTTACTGTAGTATGTACGCTTTGCGGACCTACATAGGATAGGATTCCCATGATTCATTGGGAGTAATTAAAATATTGTGTTGTTGTGTGCAATGGTGGCGTGTTTGGCGTGTTTGTAATCTGAAGTAATCTACAGTAATCCGGACGTAGAAGAGTCAAAGAGTGTCGCCAGCTTTACAATGACTTACTGTACTTTGCGCAATGAAATTCAAAATGAAACGAAATGAAATGGAGCAAGATGAAATGGAATATACCTTTTTTTAAATTTAAAAAATTATTTTGTATGCATTTAAATTAGCCTGACTAACCTTGTTCTAGAATAAAAATTATTTTGAATTATCAACTCAAAAACGAGGTTAGTCTGGCTAATTTAAATGCATACAAAATAATTTTAAATTGGCAGCCATTTTTAAAAAGGGTCTATGAATTGAATGAAAATCTGTATTTTGCAACTTCGTTTTGACCCAATTTGTTTCGCAAAGTACAATATAAAAAGCCTGTTATAATATCAATTCAACACAATACACCGGCCCCACCTCAATCTTTCAACCCGGGGTGGATCTAGGATTTAAGGAAGGGGGTTTGATGACATGACCGCTGAAGGTGA
The DNA here is from genome assembly GCA_029204205.1 of Desmophyllum pertusum. NCBI lineage: Eukaryota > Metazoa > Cnidaria > Anthozoa > Scleractinia > Caryophylliidae > Desmophyllum > Desmophyllum pertusum. The sequence continues at coordinate 698,306 of MU827808.1, forward strand.
GACAATGACCGCCGGAGGCGGGAGTTTCTAGGGGGGTCAGGAGGCATGCTCCCCTGGAAAAATTTTCAAATCTAAGCCCTCTGAAATGCGATTTCCTATTTGCTATGAGTTCACCACAATTATCTTGCGCTAACTAGAAAAAAAAATAAAAAAAGAACATTCAAGATTATGCCAAAAAATTGACAATAATCGAGGTGGATTTTTGTTGTTTAGAAATTCTAAATTTGTTTTCAAAGGTATTTGATTTGATGTACTCATCACCAACTTATTAGATGAAATCGTGCTTCTTCCTCAAAAATTGGATCAACAAACAGCATAATTTCTCCAGGGTTGTTGTTCTGCAAAGGTCTTAACCAAAGCAGCGTCGTAATCCGCGAGCGTGGCGCAAAATATGTAAAGCATGTGAGTTAGCGGTACTTTATCACATACACAGATAGGCTCACGCAGTAGCAGTAAAAGAGGAACAATTTTAGGTAAAGCTTTTCTGGGGGATATTCGCCTTCAACGACAAGGCGCTTTTTTGAGGTTTTTGTCTCAATTGCAAGATTTTCTTTTAGTTTCTGTCTTTTTTCTTTGGAGTCCCGAATAGTTTATCCTTTTTTTAAGTTTAGGGGGTTCGACCGAACTCCCCGAACCCCCCTAGATCTGCCCCAGGGGGAATGGGGGGGGGGGGGGGGGGTTTACAGGGAGGCAGGAACCCTGGAGTAAAGGGGGTGGGAAGTCTACGAGAGGCGGGAAAAGAGAGAGCAGGAACTAGGAGAAATAGTAAAAAATTGCAACATTCTGATTGTGTTATTTTTCCCGGCGTAATTAATCGATGAAACCAATAATCGATGAAAATCGATATTAATCGATAATAATCAATATTAATTAATCGATTAATATTGGTAATCGATGATTAAGCTTAATCGATGTCAGAAAATTTGTGACCTTTTATCGATTAGTAATCGATGATCCTTTAATAATTACATCGATTAATATCGATTGTCATCGATTACCATCGATTGTCATCGATTACCATCGATTGTCATCGATTATCATCGATTATGATCAAATTCATCAGAATTTAATCCACAAAGCGTGTCTGTTGAACACAACGTGATTTATTGCTATAACCGTTACAAACAACAAAGCAGAACACTAAAAAGATGATGAACACGTCGGTCGTCCATCAGTATCACTTCCCTTCTGCTGCAGCGAGCAGCGAGCAGCAGAAGCTTGTTTGCTTGAAAAGTTCCTAACTTACATCAACAGGAACATTTATTCCTCCCCCAACGCGCCAGCGACCTTTGGGATCGTCAGATGGCTAAGCCAAATCGAAAATTTACATCTGATCAAAACTTCAAGTTCAATCTCGCTGGAATTAGACTGGTCGCCATTGTCACCGTCAGCTTGCAGAAAACATACGAAAATTCAAGTTGATCAAAATCAATGTTAATCGATGGTAATCGATCTAATTAACGAACATCTTGGTGTGACTATCGATTAATGATCGATTACCGATACTAATCGATATTAATTAACTAATTTCATCGATTAATATCGATTAATCGATTAGCTTTCCGATGATCGATTTTCATCGATTAAGCTTAATTACGCCGGGTATTTTTTTGCAATAGAAAAAGCACAAAGAGGTGAAACCACAACATCCTTAACGGAAGCGGCGATCAAGATTTATACCTGAGAATTCCTGATGTAGTTGGAAGTACTAACGTCCTCAAATCCCTCATCAAAACCATTTGTAGAGCAACCGTTGTTTTCAAACTGTGAGATCCTGACAATTTTGCAAGACGAGTATCAAAATAACAAACTGTAACAGGCCTCGCCGCCTCGGTAAATCTAACATGTTATCAAGAAAGAAAATACACGAAGTACAAAGATAAAATGCTGCAACATACCATGGTCCAACACTTCTACGACACAGCTCAAGCTTATCGCGATCGTCCATACGGCCTGTTTGCTTCTAAAGAACTGATCTCACATCTGCCGCCATTTTGAAAGGAACCGGTTTCATTTCATGTTACATACAGTTACCAGTGCTAAATACAAAGACCACTGACACAGATGATCGACTTTGCACTTGTTCCCAGCTCCTGCTCGTGATTGTTGACAGTGCATTTTCCCCATACTTTCGGCTCCGGATTCGTGGCTTTTAGGAGACAGCGCTTTGCGCACTTTTCCAATTTATTCGGCTTGGAGCAAGAAGAAGAAGCTAAGTTGGTTGTACAATTTTCTCAAAGAACAAAGTCACGCGCGTACGCGCGCGCGCTCACGATTCGAATTACATCACAATGAATCAGGCGATGATCAAAGCATTCGACAAAACTTTTTTTCTTTCCCAACCTTTCAAAGTGGAAGCATTCGGGCCGCCTTGTGTGTCATGAAATCAGGAATGAATTCTCTTCAATGTCAGGAAACACGAAAAAAGGTATAACTCTTGCCAGGTGAGCTCAAATGATCGGAGAAAAAAAAAATGGAATTTCTCCCTGAAGTTCCAAACTAGCCAAAGCATAAGCTTAAACCAGGTATTCAACTGTCGAGATCTGCAGGCAGTTTAAAAAGATAATCTCTTTCTTGAGCAGGGTTTAGCCGGGCACTGTTCTTGCCTCGGGCAATAACAGTTATTGGACGGCCCGAAATCAGTCGACTTTTTCGGACAGAGTAGGGAATAAATATAATTATAGACATTAGTAAATTTGTACCTCTGGATAATGATTTTCTAGCTTTCTGATTGGTTCTCTCCTCTATGGATCTGAGCCATTATCCTTAAGTTGACCTAATATGGAAAAATGATGAATTTCTTGTACTTGTATATCCAACAAGGGCGAATGGAATAATTGTTTGATTAAAAACGTCACTAGCTTTATGTTAAACTTCGGTATTACTTTTTAAAAATTTATAAATCGACTGAGTGATTTTTCAGTTCAATCTAAATGAAGCATGATTTGTATGAAAACGGCGGCAAAAACTGCTGGCGCGGTGCCCGTTTGCGAGTTGAATGAAAAGAGAGCAAAACAGAATTTTAAACTTCGCTCTGTGTCTTCTAACGTTTCGTATATTCTGGAAAATTGTGCAAATGGTTTAGCTTAAAATGGGAATATCAGAAATAATTGTAGAGCTGAACATTATATTCATTTTACAAGTCGAATGAACGGCTGAACGGGTTGTTTACGGCGAGCAAATCGTGCACGACTACAGACTGGTTCATTGTGTTGAAACCAGCGAAACTGAGCCAGTTAAAATCACGTTCACTGAAGTAAAAAGCAAAGGAAAGCGTCAATATCTACATGGATGGAGAGAAAAAGAGTGATCTTCGAAGATAATTTCACTGTGAAGTGCTCCTCGATTGTACCATCACCAACGCTTGACGATCGATCGACTGCGATATTTTAATATGCTTTCTCGTTCCCGATATTTATTGTGCTGATTCAGTTAAAAGCTCGTTAAAAGCTTACTCCAGCTGGAATTGACAAGCCTCTTCTAAATACAAAGTAACAATACTGAATAGATTACGCTTAAAATTGTAGTGTAAACAGGTTTTCATTCAGTTTAAATTTGTGCAGATTTGTATTGGTTTCAGCCATTCGGGACTTCTAGTAAACCGCAAAGTTGTTTCAGGCTTCCTTCAGTGCTCGTTCAGTTGCATTTGTTGTACATTTGTAGGAATGTATTTTTCTTGGAGTGGAAATAATTTTTTGCATTTTCCGGTTATTTGAGTGTTTGAAAATTTACTAAAACAGTTATTCTTCTCGGACTTGCCGGATATGAGCTGATTATAACCAACTCGGCGAAGCGCCTCGTTGGTTATATATATCAGCTCATATCCGGCGCGTCCTCGAAAAATAACTGTTAATTATACCCAATCTGGTAGGACGAAACATACGAAACGCGGCAATTTATATATTACATACAATATTTATATAGAGCGGTTAAGTTTTCGATTGAGTGTCGAATGTAATCGGGAGTGACTTTGGTTTTGCTTTATTACGCTCTGTGATTGGTTTGCCGGTTAAAATGGTTTTGGTTTATTGCCGGTTTATTAAACTCGCGCCACGTGCACCAACTCAACCAAAACCAATCGCGACTTGGTCACACACGTTTTCCCGCGCTTGACGCCATTTACGTGTATTTGCTTCGAGTTCTCATTGGTTCGTTTTGTTGTTTGTTTGTTGTGATTGGCCATCGTAATTGCTTTGGTTTTGGTTTTACGACACTCAAAACCGCTCACATATATATGTGTGACCAAGAGGAGTCATTCAATCAGTAGATTTTCGTAATCTTTACTCGTGATATTTTTTAAATTATCATAGGGAGTAGGCATACTGTCTTCGGCAATGACAGACAGTCTTCCCAGACTGAATTAATTTCGAATCTAAAGCAGACAGTAAAAACATTATTTGGTTGTAGTGTTTTGTTGTGGGATTTATTTTTTTACTTGGGAATTTTACGGATCATCGTAAATTGAAATGGTAATGAACGATCAATGACATTGTGTCGCTCCCTCCATGCTCCTTAATTGTTTTAGGTTAAACTTCAGTATTACTTTTTTTAAATTTATAAATCGACTGAGTGATTTTTCATTTCCATCTAAATGAAGCATGATTTGTATGAAAACGGCGGCAAAACCTCTCGCGTGGTGTTCAGTAAGCAAGTTGAATGAAAAGAGAGCAAGACAAAGTTTTTCTTCGGATTAACATGATCTTCGCTCTGTGTCTTCTAAAGTTTCATATATTCTGGAAAATTGTGCAAATGGTTTAGCTTAAAATGGGAAGATCCGAAACAATTGTGGAGCTGAACATTATATTCATTTTACAAGTCGAACGGACAGCTGAACGTAGCCGAAGGTTTCACTTGTTTACGGCGGGCAAGCGCTTGACGAACTGCCGTATTTAAGCTTCGTATCCGATATTTATTGTGCTGATTCCAGCTGGAATTGACAAGCCTCTTAGTCTAATGCAATTTAAAGAATTGGTTCATGCTTAGCGTGCGTATATAGAGGATATTACACGGCGGCGCGAAGATATGAATTTTATTTTCGAGTGGTAAAAACAATATTTTACGAACGAGCTCATATCTTCAAGCCACCGTGTAATTTTCTTTTTATTATATAGACAAAAGACAAAAGCACAAACTTTATCGCGAACTCTTGCAGCTCGGTGGCTGGACTTTACGAATTTCTCTCCTTTCGTCTTCATTTGCAAGGAACTCCTTGAATAATTTTAAGTCATATGAAGTTTTCTTCTTCATGTTACATTTTCTTACTTCTCAGTGAACGATTTCATGTCGGCTTCAGTGAATTTCACGAATCTATCGCTCGCCATTTTTCAACCGGAGTTTGGTAGCTTTGCACAAAAAGCCATGCAAAAGCGGGAAATGACGTCATCGATATCCTCACTAGTGAGGATATGGAAAATACGCCACTCGGGTCCCGGATATAGTTTCGTATGAATTTTACGAGTGGTCTATTTTCCAGTAAAACACTCGTGTCTATATAATAAATCGAGTTATGGATGCACGCAGGAAGTTGAAGAGCACGAGAGAAGTGTAAATGAGTTGCTCGACGACCATTAATTATAACTGGCAGGATTGTTAAATAAAAACGGTTGACACACACTGAAATGTATTTAAGATCATTCAGAGGACTACGGTGGCCCACAGGGGCAATACAAATTTATCTATTCCAGTACAAATATATATATTCTAGTACAAATATATATATTCTAGTACAAATTTATCTATTCCAGTACAAATATTTCTATTCGAGTACAGATTTATCTATTCCAGTACAAAATATTAATGTATGTCCCAGTACAAATATATATTCCAGTACAAATTTATTTATCCCAGTACAAATTTATTCATCCCAGTACAAATGTATGTCCCAGTACAAATATATATTCCAGTACAAATATTTCAAATATTTCCGCGCAAGAATATCTATATATTTGTACTGGAATAGATAAATTTGTATTCCTCTGTGGGCCACCGTATATTACGGATCATCGAAAATTTCCTTGATCGTTCATTATCATTTAATTTTCGATGATCCGTAAAATTCTCAAGTGAAAAATAAATCCCACAACGCGGCAAATTTGAATAAAAACGGAAGACGAGAAGACCTCCAGCCACTGCACACTAATATAACAATAGAGTGTTTCTGTCGAGGAACTATCGGCTGATAGTTGCCCGCGGAAATTTTATGTTCTAAAAAACAAATATTAGCCCGAGAACGAAGTTCGAGGGCTAATATGCTAGTTTTTTAGAACATAAAATTTCCGCGGGCAACTATCAGCCGATAGTTCCTCGACAGAAACACTCTATTGTTATATTAGTGTGCAGTGGCTGGAGGTCGTCTACAAAATTGCGGTTTCATAGCCAGAAATTCCGAACGCGCGTGAGCATTTAACCGTGACGGTCCGTGACCGTTAAAAAGAAAATGTCGGCTCCAAACTTACAGAGATTCGTATGAAGTCGAAATAAAAACATGATATATCTAAACCGTGGCGTAAAAAGGACATCTATCCCCAGTAAATATTGGGAGATATGACTTAAGTCATCTCCTGTGAGGTTTCAAAACGGTGATATATCGAATATTCATTGCGGTTTTTAAGAAAGTAGTTTAAGGACTAACACGATAAGACAGGCCATACAATTGCTTACCTCTGAGGTGACAACAAGCTAAATTCTCTCCATGCCTTTCTAGATGTAGCTATCCTCTCATCCCCAGGCAGTTTTTGAAGTTCGAAGGTGTCTTCGTATTTCCATGATATTATAAGGCTTTGTAGCCGTTGAAATCTTGCGGTTTACGGCAGTATTTGTCGAGGAAAAATTGAAGCTAAAGGACGCCATTATTGAACGAAATCGGTTTGCTCCAGCGCGCCTCATAGCAAAAAGACCAAAACAAAATCAACATACGAAAACAGCCGCCATTTTCCAAAACATGAATGAAAAGGAGAAGAGATTGGGGTTCACAGAAAGGCTTGGTAGCTTAGCTTGTTTTGTCATTTAATTTATGCAAAAGGCAGTCGAAGGCAGTCACGATTGAGTCACGAAGTAAAAACATTTGCTCAATTTAACAGAATAAAGCATGTCTGCTGGTAAAATTGATCGTGAAAGCGAGCTTAAGTACTCTTGAATGTGGTGACTTTCGTTTCACATTGGATTTTTGTCGATTGCTTTCTTTTGTGGACCACAGAACATGAGTTCAGAAGAAGAAAGAAGAAAGAAAACCTCTGGGACCAGGGTATGCCTCTCATCAGGAATCCCGCGTGACAACAACTTGATCTTGAAAACGTGGCGCGACGTAACTGACCAATCGTGTGTCTTCCACGCGTGACTGGGCACGGAGTAACGCAAGCTTAATTTGGTTCGAAATTTCTGGCTATGCTTCTCGTTCAGTCCGAAGTTTTGGATGAGAATTTAGAGTTAACAAGACAATTGTTATAATTTTTACTAAAACAATTAGATTATTCGCTCTCAATTTCTATGATGTGATAGTTGATTCGACCTATGGCCTCATCAACTATCACATCATAGAAATCTCGAGCTCATAATCTAATTGTTAATTAGTATACTAGTAGATTTTTACTAATAACTGTTATTGCTCGAGACAAGAACAATGTCCGGTTTAAATCCTGCTCAAGATAGAGATTATCTTTTTAAACTGCCTGCAGATCTCGACAGTTGAATACCTGGTTTAGGCTTTGGCTAGTTTGGAACTTCCGGGAGAAATTCAATTTTTTTCTCCGATCATTTAAGCTCACCTGGCAAGAGTTATACCTTTTTCATGTTTCCTGACGTTGAAGGGAATTCATTCCTGATTTCATGGCACACAAAGCGGCCCGAATGCTTCCACGTTGAAAGGTGGCTGAATACAGCTGTTTGTTATACGACATAGAATTTTAGAGTGTGAATACGCACCAAAACGAGTGCAAATATGAGACCGTATTACACTCGTCTTAGGCTGTGTTCACACTTGGTGCCCGAGCACGGTGCCCGAGTACGATTCTCGCTGGGCACTAATGTGAACACACCTTTTTTTCAAGTATCCACGCCAGAATTCGGGCACGGTGCCAGTGCCCGAGTACAAGGTCTTGACCTTGTACTCGGGCACGGCCAACATGTCGATATCTTGGGTACTCAGTGTGTGAACACAGCACCATTTTGTGCCGGTACCCAGGCACTAGTGCTCGGGCACCAATTGTGAACATAGCCTTAATCCTCCTGACCGCGTGTGCTACACAATTGCAAAGCCTCGAAAAATAAATTAACTGACTCGTAAAAATACCCAGCCGTAATATACACCTTTTCGCTGAATAACCTCTTTTTATTTCTTATGCATGAATAACACAACACGTTGGTTATTTGAAGAATACAATTATGCCTAAAAGAAGTATTCGCACTTGAATTTTAATTAACATTTGTTTATGGCTAAATGAGATGTTTTGCCGAATTGACATTTGTATTAAAAGGAATGCAATAGTTATGTAGAAACGCATTGCAGAAGTAAAAAATGAAATTCAAGTAATCTCGTACGTATATTTCAAAAAAACTTTGTTTTCACTTTCTTATTTACTTACTTATTGTCATCTTCTTATACATTACTTCCTAATACTTAATTTCATCTATTTTTAATATATATAAATACATAGTTCGTATTTTTAATACTTACTTGTAATGCACATTTACATTTAAACGAGCTCCCGTGCTCAATTTTGTGATATGTGGATAAATAAAGCTACTACTACTACTTCACGAAAAGGGAAAACTAGGCGTTTACAGGCTAAGCCGGAGAATAACAACACTGAGACATTTTTTTCCTTCTAGAATTACCCTTTTTCACAAATATATTTCTAATATTGGCATTACAATACAGCAGAACGTAGAAGCGAGCCAATTTCTAGCACAACCTATCGTGTCTCTCGCCGATTTTTCCTGGAGGGGGGAGATGACGGATGTGATATTGCAGGCTAAAATTAACATGTCGCGGAAATTTCAAAAGTCCAATATGGTTATTACAGGCGGCGTTGATTCTTGTAGTAAAGACGTCACAAAACAAACTTCCTCTCTCATTGTTGATCATCGCTGAAAATGCACTTTCGTATGTACATGTTGTTTGTCTGAAGAACCAAAGTATTTTAATTTTAACAAAATTGTAATATATGGGAGTAAGGCCACTGAAATGAGAATGTCCAGCTTATGTGAGAAAATAAAGTAACAGCAGAGTTGACATTTGTTAAGCAATACAAATCGTATTTGATTATCTTGAGAGACTTCCGTTTGGAGGTAAGAATTCGCTGCATCAGTATGCCAACATTTTCCTTTCATTTCAGTAGATCAAACTTGGTAGTGAATAATGTATATAGGCTAAGAGAACCTTAACAAATAGTAGAGGTATATATATATAGAGACTTCTTGGATCACCACATCGAACCCCAGGTTCCAAAAATAACCGCTTTTTTATTTTCATTACCATACTATAAAAGACAACTTTCGAGCGCAAGCTCAGTTAAAACGGTCTTTGCAAAAAAAAAAAAAAAAAAAAAAAAAAAAGTTTAAAAATCATCAAACAAAGTAAGGGAATTAAATCCCCACAAACTACTCTGCAACTTAAGTATCGCAAAAAATCGTACTTTTTCGAAATCGTGGACATTTTCTACATAATTTCATGATCATAAGGTAATGGCTGTTCATCATGTTCCTCGCACGTTTTCAGTTAACATCGGCAAATTAAACCGGTTTTGAAAACATTGTCATGTTTATTTTCAAATTATTAATTACCTGCGCGTGCGCATAAATGACCTCAAGACAAAAGATAATCCCGCCTTCTGTAGAACATAAATAGCGTGGTGCTTACTTGTTAACAAACCAGATGAAAAATAATTTTGAGAATAATTAAGCTGGATAAGAAACCACGAGGATGATGGAAAACTTGAACATAACGATGAATGGAACACAGCCATCCAGCTGCAGCTTCAATCCTACAGCAGAAAAAATCGGAGAAACCTTTGCTTACTGCCTGCTATTTGTAGTTTCACTGGCGGGAAATTCCTTCATCGGAATAATTGTCTACAAGACGAAAACCATGAGAAAACCCACCAACTTTATGATCGTGAACATGGCCATGTCCGATCTGCTGTTTCCAATTTTCCTGTTCCCGCGGCTTCTAACAAGGTTGTATGTCAACTCCTGGCTGATCAGTGGTCCTCTTGGCGAGGCCATATGTAAGCTGTCTCCCTATTTTACCGATGTCTCCAATGCTGTGTCTATCCAGAGCCTAGTTTTGATAGCAATGGATCGATTTGGTGCTGTGGTATTTCCCTTCCGTTCTCCACTCATCAATTCAAAACTGTGCTCCTTCATCATTCTCGCTACTTGGATCGTCGCGCTGGCTATCAACACACCAGATCTCTTCGCTTTCACACTGGTTGAATATCTAGGAGGGCTGGCGTGTAAGATGCAGGAGTGGAATGAAGTCTTTGGAGAGTCCTCGTCCTTCAAAAATTACATTATAGCAATGCATGTTCTATTCTTTTATACACCATTGGTGTTGATAGCCGTACTTTATTCTGTCATTGTTGCCAAAGCTCAAGTCACAGAAGACTCCAGGCGAGCAATCGGTCAACGCTGAACAACAACGCGCGAAAAGGGAACGAAATGTTCTGAAGATGTCCATTGCTATTCTCTTGGCCTTTGCAGTATGCAGGTTGCCCCTCACTATCGTCTATATGCTGGTCTTCTTTGTATCTGACAACATGACATGGTCTTGTGGCTTCGAATACTTCATCATTGTTTCCCATTTTATGGTTTACGCAAATTGTGCCCTAAACCCTTGCATCTGTTTCATTTTCAGTGGAAATTATCGTCAAGGTCTTAAGAATCTCCTTCGCTGCTTTAGTGCAGTGCAGTCTCGTAATCTATCCACTTCGTTCAAATATATTACTGAGAAACGATCGCGTTTCGTACGTACTGAAACAAAAACAAAAATCCAGTCCGCTCTCGGTGATCTAACTGAGTATTCTTTATCTAAAGGAACGATTTCTCGAATTGCTCAAAAAACTGAGGACTCTGACATGATTTGTCGATTTCAGTATTTTTAAGATCAACAGATTGTATAATCCAGAAAGCGGGAATTAAATGCGATTATGTACAGAAATTAAAGGCCACAAACTAGAAGCCGGCAGGGAGAAACCCTTTGTCCGATTCGGTTTTTAAATATTTTTCAACACTTTTCAGCTGTTTAAATTTAGTACTGTACCGTTTAATTTAATTCAGTGTAGATAAATTATGTAGTTGAGGAACTTTCGCCATAGCAGTTTCTAACTGCTCTCAGTGGACTCTGTTTTTGCAAGACATTTTGTAGTTGTATTGCATGTAAACTCCTCATTCGTCCGTTTAACTTTCTTGGAAGTAATAAAATGCATAATAAAATCTCAGTAATACATTGTTGTTAAGTCATTATGTTTACCATCACCATTCTATGTAGCTTTTTCTTTTTATAACTTCCTCTCTTCTCTTCTCCCCTCCTCCACCACGCACTTTCTCTATTTTTTTAGACACTGTTCTCCATGTTTATCTCAGTAGTATCCATAAGCCACAGGTAAAACTAAATCAACCCAAATCAGAACTGATTCTCAAAACATTCGGCCTTACAAGTCCTGAGCTATCGGTTTATATTCTAGGAGTTTCTTTCTTGAAAGACTGACTTGGATATTATTTTAGTTTAATGTAGTTAGTGTTAATCACGACTCTTAGGAAGACCATAACATTGTATGATAGGATATTCGCGAGTAAATAAAGATTGATGATGATGACGATGATTCCAAAAATCTTCATAAATCTGCCATCTGCATGATCTCAAATACATTTGTGTGTCAACCCTTTTAAATCTAACAATCCTGCCAGTTAATGGCCGTCGAGCAACTCTTACCTGACTTCTCTCGTGCTCTTCAACTACCCGCGTGCATCCACAACTCGATATACGCACGCTAAGCTAACTAGTAGACACTCCGAATCTCTCTCTCTCTCTCCTTAAAAATCAACTTAAAAAAATAACCGTCTCGCCTACTACTGATTGTAATTGCCATATTTGCAATTCGTAACATTGTACAGTTTTTTATATATCTTTCTATATTTACTTATTGTCAACTTCTTATACATTACTTCCTAATACTTAATTTCATCTATTTTTAATATATATAAATACATAGTCCCTACTTTTAATACTTACTTGTAATGCACATTTACATTTAAACGAGCTCCCGTGCTCAATTTTGTGATATGTGGATAAATAAAGCTACTTACTACTTACTTAAGCATGAACCAATTCTTAATTGCATTAGACTAAGAGGCTTGTCAATTTCAGCTGGAATCAGAACAATAAATATCGGATACGAAGCTTAAATACGGCAGTTCGTCAAGCGCTTGCCCGCCGTAAACAAGTGAAACCTTCGGCTCCGTTCAGCTGTCCGTTCGACTTGTAAAATGAATATAATGTTCAGCTCCACAATTGTTTCGGATCTTCCCATTTTAAGCTAAACCATTTGCACAATTTTCCAGAATATATGAAACTTTAGAAGACACAGAGCGAAGATTAATCCGAAGAAACTTGTCTTGCTCCCTTTTCATTCAACTTGCTTACTGAACACCACGCGAGACGTTTTGCCGCCGGTTTTCATACAAATCATGCTTCATTTAGTTAACAAATAAAGAAGCCAAAACCATGTATTATACTGTCATAAAGCACGACGGGAATTTGAGAACACCAGAGAAATTTTTAAATTTCTCGAGTGTTCTCAAATTCCCGGAGTGTTTTATGACACTATAATACATGGTTTTGGCTTCTTTATTTGCTTTAAAATATAGATTTACGCGCGCGAAACGATAAAACACGCTTTTCTATGTTATATACTCTGATAAAACATGGTTTTTAACCAATCAGAGCGCGCGAAATTGTCAGTTTATATTTTAAATGGCAATGAAAAATCACTCAGTCGATTTATAACTTTTAAAAATTAATACTTAAGTTTAACCTAAAACAATTAGAGGTAGCATGGAGGGAGCGACAAAATTTTCTTCTGAGCGATAAAGACATTTGCACACGTCATTTTATGCATGCATTCAATATACACACGGCCGTGCGTATTACGGATCATCGAAAATTTCCTTGATCGTACATTATCATTTAATTTTCGATGATCCGTAAAATTCTCAAGTGAAAAATAAATCCCACAACGCGGCAAATTTGAATAAAAACGGAAGACGAGAAGACCTCCAGCCACTGCACACTAATGGCTGATAGTATACGAGTAGCACAGCCAATCAGATTGTCTCATTTGCATTAGTATACTAGTAGATTTTTACTAATAACTGTTATTGCTCGAGGCAAGAACAAAGTCCGGTTTAAATCCTGCTCAAGATAGAGATTATCTTTTTAAACTGCCTGCAGATCTCGACAGTTGAATACCTGGTTTAGGCTTTGGCTAGTTTGGAACTTCAGGGAGAAATTCAATTTTTTTCTCCGATCATTTGAGCTCACCTGGCAAGAGTTATACCTTTTTTCATGTTTCCTGACGTTGAAGAGAATTCATTGCTGATTTCACGGCATACAAAGCGGCCCGAATGCTTCCACGTTGAAAGGTGGCTGAATACAGCTGTTTGTTATACGACATAGAATTTTAGAGTGTGAATACGCACCAAAACGAGTGCAAATATGAGACCGTATTACACTCGTCTTAATCCTCCTGACCGCGTGTGCTACACAATAGCCCTTTTCACGGTTAACTTCCGATATTTGCATAACAATACACTTGAAGATAGAAGCGAGGCAATTTCGGGCACAAGCTGCAAAACATCCTGTTTTTCTTGAACTCCTTGAACTCTTTTAGTATAAAAACAGTTTTAATATGTAGAATAGCTACAATTCTTTTAGTTTACGCTGTTTTTAGAAAAAATTGTAAAACGACTTTTCTCTATTAATAAAGAGTAGACTCGCATAAGCAACAGGGAGATCGGATTACGATCTTTACGGCAAACTTTAACTAAAAGAGTTGTATATTTAGTTCTTCTCCGTTTTAAAACTATTTTTATGCTAACATAGTTTAAGGAGCTCAAGAAAATCACGATGTTTTACAGCTTGTGCCCGAAATTGCCTCGCTTCTATGTTTAGCTGTATTGTTATGCAAATATTTCAGGTTATCCGTGAAAAGGGCTATTGCAAAGCCTCGAAAAATAAATTAACTGACTCGTAAAATTACCGGCCTGCCGTATTATAGCGATGTTTCTCGTTACGTCACCTATTGTTATTAATGTGCCAAGCAGAGAACTATTGGCTGTTGAAACAAATACTTCTTTTGTTTAATGCGGATTGCCAAATTTGAATAACAAAACAAATTTGACGTAATGTTGATCAACAGTGAACACTCCTATACAACTTTTCGCTGAATAACCACTTTTTATTTCTTATGCATGAATAACACAACACGTTGCTTGTTTGAAGAATACAATTATGCCTAAAAGAAGTATTCGCACTTGAATTTTAATTAACATTTGTTTATGGCTAAATGAGAATGTCTTGCCGAATTGACATTTGTATTAAAAGGAATGCAACAGTTATGCAGAAACGCATTGCAGAAGTAAAAATTGAAATTCAAGTAATCTCGTAAGTATATTTCAAAAAAACTTAGTTTTCACTTACTTATTTACTTACTTATTGTCATCTTCTTATACATTACTTCCGAATACTTAATTTCATCTATTTTTAATATATATAAATACATAGTTCCTAAGTTTAATACTTACTTGTAATGCACATTTACATTTAAACGAGCTCCCGTGCTCAATTTTGTGATATGTGGATAAATAAAGCTACTACTACTACACGAAAGGGGAAAACTAGGCGTTTACAGGCTAAGCCGGAGAATAAAAACACTGAGACATTTTTTTCCTTCTAGAGTTACCCTTTTTCACAAATATATTTCTAATATTGGCATTACAATACAGCAGAACATAGAAGCGAGCCAATTTCTAGCACAACCTATCGTGTCTCTCGCCGATTTTTCCTGGAGGGGGGAGATGACGGATGTGATTGCAGGCTAAAATTAACATGTCGCGGAAATTTCAAAAGTCCAATATGGTGACAGGCGGTGTTGATTCTTGTAGTAAAGACGTCACAAAACAAACTTCCTCTCTCATTGTTTAACATCGCTGAAAATTATTTTTTGAGAGTAATTAAGCTGGATAAGAAACCACGAGGATGATGGAAAACTTGAACATAACGATGAATGGAACACAGCCATCCAGCTGCAGCTTCAATCCTACAGCAGAAAAAATCGGAGAAACCTTTGCTTACTGCCTGCTATTTGTAGTTTCACTGGCGGGAAATTCCTTCATCGGAATAATTGTCTACAAGACGAAAACCATGAGAAAACTCACCAACTTTATGATCGTGAACATGGCCATGTCCGATCTGCTGTTTCCAATTTTCCTGTTCCCGCGGCTTCTAACAAGGTCAGTTGTATGTCAACTCCTGGCTGACCAGTGGTCCTCTTGGCGAGGCCATATGTAAGCTGTCTCCCTATTTTACCGATGTCTCCAATGTTGTGTCTATCCAGAGCCTAGTTTTGATAGCAATGGATCGATTTGGTGCTGTGGTATTTCCCCTCCGTTCCCCACTCATCAGTTCAAAACTGTGCTCCTTCATCATTCTCGCTACTTGGATCGTCGCGCTGGCTATCAACACACCAGATCTCTTCGCTTTCAAACTGGTTGAATATCCAGGAGGACTGGCGTGTAAGATGCAGGAGTGGAATGAAGCCTTTGGAGAGTCCTCGTCCTTCGAAAATTACATTATAGCAATGCATGTTCTATTCTTTTATACACCATTGGTGTTGATAGCCGTACTTTATTCTGTCATTGTTGCAAAGCTCAAGTCACAGAAGACTCCAGGCGAGCAATCGGTCAACGCTGAACAACAACGCGCGAAAAGGGAACGAAATGTGCTGAAGATGTCCATTGCTATTCAATTCTCTTGGCCTTTGCAGTATGCAGGTTGCCCCTCACTATCGTCTATATGCTGGTCTTCTTTGTATCTGACAACATGACATGGTCTTGTGGCTTCGAATACTTCACCATTGTTTCCCATTTCATGGCTTACGCAAATTGTGCCCTAAACCCTTGCATCTGTTTCATTTTCAGTGGGAATTATGTTAAGAATCTCATTCGCTGCTTTAGTACAGTGCAGTCTCGTAATCTATCCACTTCGTTCAAATATATTACTGAGAAACGATCGCTTTTCGTACGTACTATATTCTAGTACAAATAGATATATTCTAGTACAAATTTATCTATTCCAGTACAAATATTTCTATTCAAGTACAGATTTATCTATTCCAGTACAAAATATTAATGTATGTCCCAGTACAAATATATATTCCAGTACAAATTTATTTATCCCAGTACAAATATATGTCCCAGTAGAAATATATATTCCAGTAAAAATATTTCAAATATTTCCGCGCACAAGAATATCTATATATTTGTACTGGAATAGATAAATTTGTATTGCCCCTGTGGGCCACCGTAGAGGGCAGATTTATGAAGAGTTTTAGAATATCCAAGTCAGTCTTTCAAGAAGAAACTCCTAGAATATAAACCGATAGCTCAGGACTTGTAAGGCCGAATGTTTTGAGAATAAGTTCTGACTTGGGTTAATGTTGTTTTACCTGTGGCTTATGAGTACTACTGAGATAAACATGGAGAACAGTGTCTAAAAAAATAGAGAAAGTGCGTGGTGGAGGAGGGAAGAAGAGAAGAGAGGAAGTTATAAAAAGAAAAAGCTACATAGAATGGTGATGGTAAACATAATGACTTAACAACAATGTATTACTGAGATTTTATTATGCATTTTATTACTTCCTAGTCAGTTAAACGGACGAATGAGGAGTTTACATGCAATATAACTACAAAATGTCTTGCAAAAACAGAGTCCACTGAGAGCAGTTAGAAACTGCTATGGCGAAAGTTCCTCAACTACATAATTTATCTACACTGAATTAAATTAAACGGTATAGTACTAAATTTTACAACTGAAAAGTGTTGAAAAATATTTAAAAACCGAATCGGACAAAGGGTTTCTCCCTGCCGGCTTCTAGTTTGTGGCCTTTAATTTCTGTACATAATCGCATTTAATTCCCGCTTTCTGGATTATACAATCTGTTCATCTTAAAAATACTTAAATCGACAAATCATGTCAGAGTCCTTTTTTGACCAATTCCAGAAAACGTTCCTTTAGATAAAGAATACTCAGTTAGATCACCGAGAGTGGACTAGATTTTGTTTGATTGTTTCAGTACGAACAACTCGTTTCTAATATATATTTGAAAGAAATACTATAAAGTGGATAGATTACGAGACTACACTGCAGTATAGCAGCGAAGGAGATTCTTAAGACATTGACGATAATTCCTACTGAAAATGAAACAAATGCAAGGGTTTAGGGCACAATTTGCGTAAGCCATGAAATGGGAAACAATGATGAAGTATTCGAAGCCACATGACCATGTCATGTTGTCAGATACAAAGAAGACCAAAATCCAGGCGATAGTGTAGGGAAGCCAGCATACTGCAAAGGCCAGGAGAATAGCAATGGACATCTTCAGCACATTTCGTTCCCTTTTCGCGCGTTGTTGTTCAGCGTTGACCGATTGCTCGCCTGGAGTCTTCTGTGACTTGAGTTTTGCAACAATGACAGAATAAAGTACGGCTATCAACACCAACGGTGTATAAAAGAATAGAACATGCATTGCTATAATGTAATTTTCGAAGGACGAGGACTCTCCAAAGACTTCATTCAACTCCTGCATCTTACACGCCAGCCCTCCTGGATATTCAACCAGTTTGAAAGCGAAGAGATCTGGCCGTGTGTTGATAGCCAGCGCGACGATCCAAGTAGCGAGAATGATGAAGGAGCACAGTTTTGAACTGATGAGTGGGGAACGGAGGGGAAATACCACAGCACCAAATCGATCCATTGCTATCAAAACTAGGCTCTGGATAGACACAGCATTGGAGACATCGGTAAAATAGGGAGACAGCTTACATATGGCCTCGCCAAGAGGACCACTGATCAGCCAGGAGTTGACAAACAACCTTGTTAGACGCCGCGGGAACAGGAAAATTGGAAACAGCAGATCGGACATGGCCATGTTTACGATGATAAAGTTGGTGGGTTTTCTCATGGTTTTCGTCTTGTAGACAATTATTCCGATGAAGGAATTTCCCGCCAGTGAAACTAAAAATAGCAGGCAGTAAGCAAGGTTTCTCCGATTTTTTCTGCTGTAGGATTGAAGCTGCAGCTGGATGGCTGTGTTTCATTCATCGTTATGTTCAAGTTTTCCATCATCCTCGTGGTTTCTTATCCAGCTTAATTACTCTCAAAATTATTTTTCATCTGGTTTGTTAACAAGTAAGCACCACGCTATTTATGTTCTACAGAAGGCGGGATTATCTTTTGTCTTGAGGTCATTTATGCGCACGCGCAGGTAATTAATAATTTAAAAATAAACGTGACAATGTTTTCAAAACTGGCTTAATTTGCCGATGTTAACTGAAAACGTGCGAGGAACATGATGAACAGCCATTACCTTATGATCATGAAATGATGTAGAAAATTTCCACGATTCCGTGAAAGGACGATTTTTCGCGATACTTAAGTTCCAGAGTAGTTTGTGGGGATTTAATTCCCTTACTTTGTTTGATGATTTTTAAACTTTAATTTTTTTTGCAAAGACCGTTTTAAACTGAGCTTGCGCTCGATAATTGTCTTTTATAGTATGGTAATGAAAATAAAAAAGCGGTTATTTTTGGAACCTGGGGTTCGATGTGGTGATCCAAGAAGCCTCTATATATATATACCTCTACTATTTGTTAAGGTTCTCTTAGCCTATATACATTATTCACTACCATGTTTGATCTACTGAAATGAAAGGAAAATGTTGGCATACCGATGCAACGAATTCTTACCTCTAAACGGACGTCTATCAAGATAATCAAATACGATTTGTATTGCTTAACAAATGTCAACTCTGCTGTTACTTTATTCTCTCACATAAGCTGGACATTCTCATTTCAGTGGCCTTACTCCCATATATTACAATTTTGTTAAAATTAAAATACTTTGGTTCTTCAGACAAACAACATGTACATACAAAAGTGCATTTTCAGCGATGATCAACAATGAGAGAGGAAGTTTGTTTTGTGACTTCTTTACTACAAGAATCAACGCCGCCTGTAATAACCATATTGGACTTTTGAAATTTTCCGCGACATGTTAATTTTAGCCTGCAATCACATCCGTCATCTCCCCCCTCCAGGAAAAATCGGCGAGAGACACGATAGGTTGTGCTAGAAATTGGCTCGCTTCTACGTTCTGCTGTATTGTAATGCCAATATTAGAAATATATTTGTGAAAAAGGGTAATTCTAGAAGCCAAAAAATGTCTCAGTATTTTTATTCTCCTTCTTAGCCTATAAACGCCTAGTTTTCCCTTTTCGTGAAAACAAAGTTTTTTGGAAATATACGTACGAGATTACTTGAATTTCATTTTTTACTTCTGCAATGCGTTTCTACATAACTATTGCATTCCTTTTAATACAAATGTCAATTCGGCAAAACATTCTCATTTAGCCATAAACAAATGTTAATTAAAATTCAAGTGCGAATACTTCTTTTAGGCATAATTGTATTCTTCAAAGTGTTGTGTTATTCATGCATAAGAAATAAAAAGAGGTTATTCAGCGAAAAGTTGTATAATACGGCTGGGTATTTTTACGAGTCAGTTAATTTAGTTTTCGATGCTTTGCAATTGTGTAGCACACGCGGTCAGGAGGATTAAGACGAGTGTAATACGGTCTCATATTTGCACTCGTTTTGGTGCGTATTCCGCACACTCTAAAATTCTATGTCGTATAACAAACAGCTGTCTTCAGCCACCTTTCAACGTGGAAGCATTCGGGCCGCTTTGTGTGCCGTGAAATCAGGAATGAATTCTCTTCAACGTCAGGAAACATGAAAAAAGGTCTTGATTAACATTAACTACATTAAACTAAAATAATATCCAAGTAAGTCTTTCAAGAAAGAAAACTCCTAGAATATAAACCGATAGCTCAGGACTTGTAAGGCCGAATGTTTTGAGAATAAGTTCAGTCTGACTTGGGTTGATGTTGTTTTACCTGTGGCTTATGAATACTACAGAGATAAACATGGAGAACAGTGTCTAAAAAAAATAAAGAAAGTGCGTGGTGGAGGAGTGGAGAAGAGAAGAGAGGAAGTTATAAAAGAAAAAGCTACATAGAATGGTGATGGTAAACATAATGACTTAACAACAATGTATTACTGAGATTTTATTATGCATTTTATTACTTCCTAGTCAGTTAAACGGACGAATGACGAGTTTACATGCAATATAACTACAAAATGTCTTGCAAAAACAGAGTCCACTGAGAGCAGTTAGAAATTGCTATGGCGAAAGTTCCTCAACTACATAATTTATGTACACTGAATTAAATTAAACGGTATAGTACTAAATTTTACAACTGAAAAGTGTTGAAAAATATTTAAAAACCGAATCGGACAAAGGGTTTCTCCCTGCCGGCTTCTAGTTTGTGGCCTTTAATTTCTATACATAATCGCATTTAATTCCCGCTTTCTGGATTATACAATCTGTTGATCTTAAAAATACTGAAATCGACAAATCATGTCAGAGTCCTTTTTTGACCAATTCGAGAAATCGTTCCTTTAGATAAAGAATACTCAGTTAGATCACCGAGAGCGGACAAGATTTTTTTTTTGTTTCAGTACGAAAAGCGATCGTTTCTAATATATTTGAAAGAAATACTACGAAGTGGATAGATTACGAGACTGGATGCACTGCATTAAAGCAGCGAAGGAGATTCTTAAGACCTTGACGATAATTCCTACTGAAAATGAAACAGATGCAAGGGTTTAGGGCACAATTTGCGTAAGCCATGAAATGGGAAACAATGATGAAGTATTCGAAGCCACAAGACCATGTCATGTTGTCAGATACAAAGAAGACCAGCATATAGACGATAGTGAGGGGCAACCTGCATACTGCAAAGACCAAGAGAATAGCAATGGACATCTTCAGCACATTTCGTTCCCTTTTCGCGCGTTGTTGTTCAGCGTTGACCGATTGCTCGCCTGGAGTCTTCTGTGACTTGAGCTTTGCAACAATGACAGAATAAAGTACGGCTATCAACACCAATGGTGTATAAAAGAATAGAACATGCATTGCTATAATGTAATTTTCGAAGGACGAGGACTCTCCAAAGACTTCATTCCACTGCATCTTACACGCCAGCCCTCCTGGATATTCAACCAGTTTGAAAGCGAAGAGATCTGGTGTGTTGATAGCCAGCGCGACGATCCAAGTAGCGAGAATGATGAAGGAGCACAGTTTTGAACTGATAAGTGGGGAACGGAGGGGAAATACCACAGCACCAAATCGATCCATTGCTATCAAAACTAGGCTCTGGATAGACACAGCATTGGAGACATCGGTAAAATAGGGAGACATCTTACATATGGCCTCGCCAAGAGGACCACTGATCAGCCAGGAGTTGACATACAACCTTGTTAGAAGCCGCGGGAACAGGAAAATGGGAAACAGAAGATCGGACATGGCCATGTTCACGATGATAAAGTTGGTGGATTTTCTCATGGTTTTCCTCTTGTAGACAATTATTCCGATGAAGGAATTTACCGCCAGTGAAACTACAAATAGCAGGCAGTAAGCAAAGGTTTCTCCGATTTTTTCTGCTGTAGGATTGAAGCTGCAGCTGGATGGCTGTGTTCCATTCATCGTTATGTTCAAGTTTTCCATCATCCTCGTGGTTTCTTATCCAGCTTAATTACTCTCAAAAATTATTTTTCATCTGGTTTGTTAACAAGTAAGCACCACGCTATTTATGTTCTACAGAAGGCGGGATTATCTTTTGTCTTGAGGTCATTTATGCGCACGCGCAGGTAATTAATAATTTAAAAATAAACATGACAATGTTTTCAAAACTGGCTTAATTTGCCGATGTTAACTGAAAACGTGCGAGGAACATGATGAACAGCCATTACCTTATGATAATGAAATGATATAGAAAATTTCCACGATTCCGTAAAAGGACGATTTTTCGCGATACTTAAGTTCCAGAGTAGTTTGTGGGGATTTAATTCCCTTACTTTGTTTGATGATTTTTAAACTTTTATTTTTTTTGCAAAGACCGTTTTAACTGAGCTTGCGCTCGAAAATTGTCTTTTATAGTATGGTAATGAAAATAAAAAAGCGGTTGTTTTTGGAACCTGGGGTTCGATGTGGTGATCCAAGAAGCCTCTATATATATTTAGTCTAATTTACTAAGGTGAATATAAAGAATCCGACTAGCTGATTGGTCGAAAAATTCGGCATCTGACGCTATATTCACCGCGCAAGGTGGTGAATATAGGATTTTAAGGCGAGGTTGCTAAGCTAAACCAAATGTGTTGTGCTGGCAAGTAAAGATGGCGACAGCAGCGACTCGTTTTGAAAGAAATTTTCGTTTATTCTAAAGACATCACTCCAAGTTCAGGATATTCAAAGCATTGGGAATTTAGGTAAATGACTACAAAGACGTTTGGACGGAAAACCTTTTCAAGAAAGTTTGATCTACTGAAATGAAAGAAAAATGTTGGCATAGCGATGCAACGAATTCTTACCTCTAAACGGAAGTCTCTCAAGATAATCAAATATACAGACGATTTGTATTGCTTAACAAATGTCAACTCTGCTGTTACTTTATTTTCTCACATAACCTGGACATTCTCATTTCAGTGGCCTTACTCCCATATATTACAATTTTGTTAAAATTAAAATACTTTGGTTCTTCAGACAAACAACATGTACATACGAAAGTGCATTTTCATCGATGATCAACAATGAGAGAGGAAGTTTGTTTTGTGACGTCTTTACTACAAGAATCAACGGCGCCTGTAATGACCATATTGGACTTTTGACATTTCCGCGACATGTTAATTTTAGCCTGCAATCACATCCGTCATCTCCCCACTCCAGGAAAAATCGGCGAGAGACACGATAGGTTGTGCTAGAAATTGGCTCGCTTCTACGTTCTGCTGTATTGTAATGCCAATATTAGAAATATATTTGTGAAAAAGGGTAATTCTAGAAGGAAAAAAATGTCTCAGTGTTTTTATTCTCCGGCTTAGCCTGTAAACGCGTAGTTTTCACTTTTCGTGAAGTAGTAGTAGTTACTGTAGTAGCTTTATTTATCCACATATCACAAAATTGAGCACGGGAGCTGTGCATTACAAGTAAGTATTAAAAATAGGAACTATATATTTATATATATTAAAAATAGATGAAATTAAGTATTAGGAATTAATGTATAAGAAGATGACAATAAGTAAGTAAATAAGTAAGTGAAAACAAAGTTTTTTTGAAATATACGTTGAATTTCATTTTTTACTTCTGCAATGCGTTTCTACATAACTGTTGCATTGCTTTTAATACAAATGTCAATTCGGCAAAACATCTCATTTAGCCATAAACAAATGTTAATTAAAATTCAAGTGCGAATACTTCTTTTAGGCATAATTGTATTCTTCAAACAAGCAACGTGTTGTGTTATTCATGCATAAGAAATAAAAAGAGGTTATTCAGCGAAAAGTTTGTTGTATAGGAGTGTTCACTGTTGATCAACATTACGTCAAATTTGTTTTGTTATTCAAATTTGGCAATCATTAAACAAAATAACTCTTTGTTTCAACAGCCAATAGTTCTCTGGTTGGCACATTATGAACAATAGGTGACGTAGCGAGAAACATCGCTATAATACCGCTGGGTATTTTTACGAGTCAGTTAATTTATTTTTCGAGGCTTTGCAATTGTGTAGCACACGCGGTCAGGAGGATTAAGACGAGTGTAATACGGTCTCATATTTGCACTCGTTTTGGTGCGTATACACACTCTAAAATTCTATGTCGTATAACAAACAGCTGTATTCAGCCACCGGCTTTCAAGGTGGAAGCATTCGGGCCGCTTTGTGTGCCGTGAAATCAGGAATGAATTCTCTTCAACGTCAGGAAACATGAAAAAAAGGTATAACTCTTGCCAGGTGAGCTCAAATGATCGGAGAAAAAAAATGAATTTCTCCCTGAAGTTCCAAACTAGCCAAAGTCTAAACCAGGTATTCAACTGTCGAGATCTGCAGGCAGTTTAAAAAGATAATCTCTATCTTGAGCAGGATTTAAACCTGACATTGTTCTTGCCTCGAGCAATAACAGTTATTAGTAAAAATCTACTAGTATACTAATGAAAATGAGACAATCTGATTGGCTGTGCTACTCGTATACTATCAGCCATTAGTGTGCAGTGGCTGGAGGTCTTCTCGTCTTCCGTTTTTATTCAGATTTGCCGCGTTGTGGGATTTATTTTTGACTTGAGAATTTTACGGATCTTCGAAAATTAAATGATAATGTTCGATCAAGGAAATTTTCGATGATCCGTAATACGCACGGCGGTGTGTATATTGAATGCATGCATAAAATGACGTGTGCAAATGTCTTTATCGCTCAGAAGAAAATTTTGTCGCTCCCTCCATGCTACCTCTAATTGTTTTAGGTTAAACTTAAGCATTAATTTTTTAAAAGTTATAAATCGACTGAGTGATTTTTCATTTCCATCTAAATGAAGCATGATTTGTATGAAAACCGGCGGCCAAACTTCTCGCGTGGTGTTCAGTAAGCAAGTTGAATGAAAAGGGAGCAAGACAAGTTTTCTTCGGATTAATCTTCGCTCTGTGTCTTCTAAAGTTTCATATATTCTTGAAAATTGTGCAAATGGTTTAGCTTAAAATGGGAAGATCCGAAACAATTGTGGAGCTGAACATTATATTCATTTTACAAGTCGAACGGACAGCTGAACGGAGCCGAAGGTTTCACTTGTTTACGGCGGGCAAGCGCTTGACGAACTGCTGTATTTAAGCTTCGTATCCGATATTTATTGTGCTGATTCCAGGTGGAATTGACAAGCCTCTTAATCTAATGCAATTAAGAATTGGTTCATGCTTAGCGTGCGTATATCGAGTTATGGATGCACGCGGGAAGTTGAAGAGCACGAGAGACTGAGTGTAAGAGTTGCTCGACGACCATTAACTGGCAGGATTGTTAAATAAAAACGGTTGACACACAAATGTATTTGAGATCATGCAGACGGCAGATTTATGAAGATTTTTGGTATCATCGTCATCATCGTCAATCTTTATTTACTCACGAATATCCTATCATACAATTGTATGGTCTTCCTAAGAGTCGTGATTAACATTAACTACATTAAACTAAAATAATATCCAAGTCAGTCTTTCAAGAAAGAAACTCCTAGAATATAAACCGATAGCTCAGGACTTGTAAGGCCGAATGTTTTGAGAATAAGTTCTGAGTTGGGTTGATGTTGTTTTACCTGTGGCTTATGAATACTACTGAGATAAACATGGAGAACAGTGTCTAAAAAATTAGAAAGTGCGTGGTGGAGGAGTGGAGAAGAGAAGAGAGGAAGTTATAAAAGAAAAAGCTACATAGAATGGTGATGGTAAACATAATGACTTAACAACAATGTATTACTGAGATTTTATTATGCATTTTACTACTTCCTAGTCAGTTAAACGGACGAATGAGGAGTTTACATGCAATATAACTACAAAATGTCTTGCAAAAACAAAGTCCACTCCGAGCAGTTAGAAACTGCTATGGCGAAAGTTCCTCAACTACATAATTTATGTACACTGAATTAAATTAAACGGTATAGTACTAAATTTTACAACTGAAAAGTGTTGAAAAATATTTAAAAACCGAATCGGACAAAGGGCTTCTCCCTGCCGGCTTCTAGTTTGTGGCCTTTAATTTTTGTACATAATCGCATTTCATTTCCGCTTTCTGGATTATACAATCTGTTGATCTTAAAAATACTGAAATCGACAAATCATGTCAGAGTCCTTTTTTGACCAATTCGAGAAATCGTTCCTTTAGATAAAGAATACTCAGTTAGATCACCGAGAGCGGACTAGATTTTGTTTGATTGTTTCGTACGAACAGCTCGTTTCTAATATATTTGAAAGAAATACTACGAAGTGGATAGATTACGAGACTACACTGCAATAAAGCAGCGAAGGAGATTCTTAAGACCTTGACGATAATTGCCACTGAAAATGAAACAGATGCAAGGGTTTAGGGCACAATTTGCGTAAGCCATTAAATGGGAAACAATGCTGAAGTATTCGAAGCCACAAGACCTTGTCATGTTGTCAGATACAAAGAAGTACAGCATATAGACGATAGTGTAGGGAAGCCAGCATACTGCAAAGGCCAAGAGAATAGCAATGGACATCTTCAGCACTTTTCGTTCCCTTTTCGCGCGTTGTTGTTCAGCGTTGACCGACTGCTCGCCTGGAGTCTTCTGTGACTTGAGCTTTGCAACAATGACAGAATAAAGTACGGCTATCAACACCAATGGTGTATAAAAGAATAGAACATGCATTGCTATAATGTAATTTTCGAAGGACGAGGACTCTCCAAAGACTTCATTCCACTGCATCTTACACTCCAGCCCTCCTGGATATTCAACCAGTGTGAAAGCGATGAGATCTGGTGTGTTGATAGCCAGCGCGACGATCCAAGTAGCGAGAATGATGAAGGAGCACAGTTTTGAACTGATGAGTGGGGAACGGAGGGGAAATACCACAGCTCCAAATCGATCCACTGCTATTAAAACTAGGCTCTGGATAGACACAGCATTGGAGACATCGGTAAAATAGGAAGACAGCTTACATAAGGCCTCGCCAAGAGGACCACTGATCAGCCAGGAGTTGACATACAACCTTGTTAGAAGACGCGGGAACAGGAAAATTGGAAACAGCATATCGGACATGGCCATGTTCACGATGATAAAGTTGGTGGGTTTTCTCATGGTTTTCGTCTTGTAGACAATTATTCCGATGAAGGAATTTCCCGCCAGTGAAACTACAAATAGCAGGCAGTAAGCAAAGGTTTCTCCGATTTTTTCTGCTGTAGGATTGAAGCTGCAGCTGGATGGCTGTGTTCCATTCATCGTTATGTTCAAGTTTTCCATCATCCTCGTGGTTTCTTATCCAGCTAAATTACTCTCAAAAATTATTTTCATCTGGTTTGTTAACAAGTAAGCACCACGCTATTTATGTTCTACAGAAGGCGGGATTATCTTTTGTCTTGAGGTCATTTATGCGCAGGTAATTAATAATTTAAAAGTAAACATGACAATGTTTTCAAAACCGGTTTAATTTGCCGATGTTAACTGAAAACGTGCGAGGAACATGATGAACAGCCATTACCTTATGATCATAATGATGTAGAAAATTTCCACGATTCCGCGGTGAAATGACGATTTTTCGCGATACTTAAGTTCCAGGGGAGTTTGTGGGGATTTAATTCCCTAACTTTGTTTGATGATTTTTAAATTTTTTTTTTGGCAAAGACCTTTTTAAACCGGAGCTTGCGCTCGAAAATTGTCTTTCATTGTTATGGTAATGAAAGTAAAAAAGCGGTTATTTTTGGAACCTGGGGTTCGATGTGGTGATCCAAGAAGCCTCTATTTATATATACCTCTACTATTTGTTAAGGTTCTCTTAGCATATAGACATTATTCACTACCAAGTTTGATCTACTGAAATGAAAGGAAAATGTTGGCATACTGATGCAGCGAATTCTTACCTCTAAACGGAAGTCTCTCAAGATAATGAAATATACAGACGATTTGTATTGCTTAACAAATGTCAACTCTGCTGTTACTTTATATTCTCACATAACCTGGACATTCTCATTTCAGTGGCCTTACTCCCATATATTACAATTTTGTTAAAATTAAAATACTTTGCCGGGTTCTTCAGACAAACAACATGTACATACGAAAGTGCATTTTCAACGACGTTAAACAATGAGAGAGGAAGTTTGTTTTGTGACGTCTTTACTACAAGAATCAACGCCGCCTGTAATAACTATATTGGACTTTTGAAATTTCCGCGACATGTTAATTTTAGCCTGCAATATCACATCCGTCATCTCCCCCCTCCAGGAAAAATCGGCGAGAGACACGATAGGTTGTGCTAGAAATTGGCTCGCTTCTACGTTCTGCTGTATTGTAATGCCAATATTAGAAATATATTTGTGAAAAAGGGTCATTCTAGAAGGAAAAAATGTCTCAGTGTTTTTATTTTCCGGCTTAGCCTGTAAACGCCTAGTTTTCCCCTTTCGTGAAGTAGTAGTAGTAGTAGCTTTATTTATCCACATATCACAAAATTGAGCACGGGAGCTCGTTTAAATGTAAATGTGCATTACAAGTAAGTATTAAAAATACGAACTATGTATTTATATATATTAAAAATAGATGAAATTAAGTATTAGGAAGTAATGTATAAGAAGATGACAATAAGTAAGTAAATAAGTAAGTGAAAACAAAGTTTTTTTGAAATATACGTACGAGATTACTTGAATTTCATTTTTTACTTCTGCAATGCGTTTCTACACAACTGTTGCATTCCTTTTAATACAAATGTCAATTCGGCAAAACATTCTCATTTAGCCATAAACAAATGTTAATTAAAATTCAAGTGCGAATACTTCTTTTAGGCATAATTGTATTCTTCAAACAAGCAACGTGTTGTGTTATTCATGCATAAGAAATAAAAAGAGGTTATTCAGCGAAAAGTTGTATAGGAGTGTTCACTGTTTATCAACATTACGTCACATTTGTTTTGTTATTCAAATTTGCCAACCATTAAACAAAAGAACTCTTTGTTTCAACAGCCAATAGTTCTCTGGTTGGCACATTAATAACAATAGGTGACGTAACGAGAAACATCGCTATAGGAGTGTTCACTGTTGATCAACATTAGTCAAATTTGTTTTGTTATTCAAATTTGGCAATCATTAAACAAAAGAAACTCTTTGTTTCAACAGCTAATAGTTCTCTGGTTGGCACATTAATAACAATAGGTGACGTAACGAGAAACATCGCTATAATACGGCTGGGTATTTTTACGAGTCAGTTAATTTATTGTTCGAGGCTTTGCAGTTGTGTAGCACACGCGGTCAGGAGGATTAAGACGAGTGTAATACGGTCTCATATTTGCACTCGTTTTGGTGCTTATTCACACTCTAAAATTCTATGTCGTATAACAAACAGCTGTATTCAGCCACCTTTCAACGTGGAAGCATTCGGGGCCACTTTGTGTGCCGTGAAATCAGGAATGAATTCTCTTCAACGTCAGGAAACATGAAAACAGGTATAACTCTTGCCAGGTGAGCTCAAATGATCGGAGAAAAAAATTGAATTTCTCCCTGAAGTTCGAAACTAGCCAAAGCCTAAACCAGGTATTCAAACTGTCGAGATCTGCAGGCAGTTTAAATAGATAATCTCTATCTTGAGCAGGATCTAAACCGGACATTGTTCTTTCCTCGAGCAATAACAGTTATTAGTAAAAGATCTACTAGTATACTAATGAAAATGAGACAATCTGATTGGCTGTGCTACTCGTATACTATCAGCCATTATAGTTCACCACTAAATTTTCTTTGATTCTGATTGGCTTAAATCGAACACGTGACGTGATAGTGTTCATCCGCGGAGAGGACACTGTCAGGTAATAGTGCCCGTCGGGCAAAAACCCCCGGATCGATAGTGCCCGCCTGAGCGAAAAAACAACCGTTTTGTGCAGTTTTGAGCTAAACATTTGAAAGAATAAATTAAAAAATAGCGAGAATTTACTCTCTATCAATTCTTTCATAAACATATGGGCATGCACGAAGTTTGGAACGAAATATTTAATGGCAAAATATTCCTGTAAATGTACAACAAATGCGAATGAAAGAGCACTAAACAATTTACGGAAAGATCGGTAAACCGACACAAATTCGTCCAAAAATGACAGCCTGTTTACACCACAAGTTTAAGCTTAGCCTATTCGGTATTGTTACCTTGTATTTCCAAGAGGCATGTCAATTCCAGCTTGAATCAGCACAATAAATATCGGTTACGAAGCTTAAATACGGCAGTTCGTCAAGCGTTTGCTCGCAGTGAAACCTTCGACTCCGTTCAGTTGTCCGTTTGACTTGTAAAATGAATATAATGTTCAGCTCCACAATTATTTCAGATCTTCCCATTTTGTGCTAAATCATTTGCACAATTTTCCAGAATATATGAAACATTAGAAGAGATTGAGCGAAGAAATAATCCGAAGAAAACTTTTTGTCCTGCTTTCTTTTGATTCAACTGACTTGTGGGAACCCGCGCCAGGTTTTGCCGCCGTTTTTCATACAAATCATACTTCATTTAGATGGAACTGAAAAATCACTCAGTCGATTTATAACTTTTGAAAAAGTAATACCGAAGTTTAACCTAAAGTTTTGTACGTATTTACGAGACAAAAGTTGAAATGCAAAACTATTTTTGAAGCTCCAAGCGTGTTAGAAATCGAAATAAATAAATTCATGAGGTTTTCAGTTTTAGGCCGCCGCACGGAAAATTTAGTGGTGAACAATAACGACAATAGAGTGTTTTTGTTTCGGAACTATCGGTCTGATAGTTGCCCTTGGAAATTTTATGTTCTAAAAAACTAGCATATTAGCCCTCGAACTTCGTTCTCGGGCTAATATTTGTTTTTTAGAACATAAAACTTTCCGCGGGCAACTATCAGCCGATAGTTCCTCGACAGAAACACTCTATTGTTATATTAGTGTGCAGTGGCTGGAGGTCTTCTCGCCTTCCGTTTTTATTCAGATTTGCCGCGTTGTGGGATTTATTTTTCACTTGAGAATTTTACGGATCTTCGAAAATTAAATGATAATGTTCGATCAAGGAAATTTTCGATGATCCGTAATACGCACGGCCGTGTGTATATTGAATGCATGCATAAAATGACGTGTGCAAATGTCTTTATCGCTCAGAAGAAAATTTTGTCGCTCCCTCCATGCTACCTCTAATTGTTTTAGGTCAAAATTAAGAATTAATTCTTTAAAAGTTATAAATCGACTGAGTGATTTTTCATTTCCATCTAAATGAAGCATGATTTGTATGAAAACCGGCGGCAAAACGTCTCGCGTGGTGTTCAGTAAGCAAGTTGAATGAAAAGGGAGCAAGACAAGTTTTCTTCGGATTAATCTTCGCTCTGTGTCTTCTAAAGTTTCATATATTCTGGAAAATTGTGCAAATGGCTTAGCTTAAAATGGGAAGATCCGAAACAATTGTGGAGCTGAACATTATATTCATTTTACAAGTCGAACGGACAGCTGAACGGAGCCGAAGGTTTCACTTGTTTACTGCGGGCAAATGCTTGACGAACTGCCGTATTTAAGCTTCGTATCCGATATTTATTGTGCTGATTCCAGCTGAAATTGACAAGCCTCTAAGTCTAATACAATTAAGAATTGGTTCATGCTTAGCGTGCGTATATCGAGTTATGGATGCACGCGGGAAGTTGAAGAGGACGAGAGACTGAGTGTAAGAGTTGCTCGACGGCCATTCACTGGCAGGATTGTTAAATAAAAACGGTTGACACACAAATGTATTTGAGATCATGCAGACGGCAGATTTATGAAGATTTTTGGAATCATCGTCATATATCATCATCAATCTTTATTTACTCACGAATATCCTATCATACAATGTTATGGTCTTCCTAAGAGTCGTGATTAACATTAACTACATTAAACTAAAATAATATCCTAGTCAGTCTTTCAAGAAAGAAACTTCTAGAATATAGACCGATAGCTCAGGACTTGTAAGGCCGAATGTTTTGAGAATAAGTTCTGACTTGGGTTGATGTTGTTTTACCTGTGGCTTATGAATACTACAGAGATAAACATGGAGAACAGTGTCTAAAAAAAATAAAGAAAGTGCGTGGTGGAGGGTGGAGAAGAGAAGAGAGGAAGTTATAAAAAGAAAAAGCTACATAGAATGGTGATGGTAAACATAATGACTTAACAACAATGTACTACTGAGATTTTATTATGCATTTTATTACTTCCTAGTCAGTTAAACGGACGAATGAGGAGTTTACATGCAATATAACTACAAAATGTCTTGCAAAAACAGAGTCCACTGAGAGCAGTTAGAAACTGCTATGGCGAAAGTTCCTCAACTACATAATTTATGTACACTGAATTAAATGAAACGGTATAGTACTACTGAAGTTTTACAACTGAAAAGTGTTGAAAAATATTTAAAACCGAATCGGACAAAGGGCTTCTCCCTGCCGGCTTCTAGTTTGTGGCCTTTAATTTTTGTACATAATCGCATTTCATTTCCGCTTTCTGGATTATACAATCTGTTGATCTTAAAAATACTGAAATCGACAAATCATGTCAGAGTCCTTTTTTGACCAATTCGAGAAATCGTTCCTTTAGATAAAGAATACTCAGTTAGATCACCGAGAGCGGACTAGATTTTGTTTGATTGTTTCGTACGAACAGCTCGTTTCTAATATATTTGAAAGAAATACTACGAAGTGGATAGATTACACTGCACTAAAGCAGCGAAGGAGATTCTTAAGACCTTGACGATAATTGCCACTGAAAATGAAACAGATGCAAGGGTTTAGGGCACAATTTGCGTAAGCCATTAAATGGGAAACAATGCTGAAGTATTCGAAGCCACAAGACCTTGTCATGTTGTCAGATACAAAGAAGTACAGCATATCGACGATAGTGTAGGGAAGCCAGCATACTGCAAAGGCCAAGAGAATAGCAATGGACATCTTCAGCACTTTTCGTTCCCTTTTCGCGCGTTGTTGTTCAGCGTTGACCGACTGCTCGCCTGGAGTCTTCTGTGACTTGAGCTTTGCAACAATGACAGAATAAAGTACGGCTATCAACACCAATGGTGTATAAAAGAATAGAACATGCATTGCTATAATGTAATTTTCGAAGGACGAGGACTCTCCAAAGACTTCATTCCACTGCATCTTACACTCCAGCCCTCCTGGATATTCAACCAGTGTGAAAGCGATGAGATCTGGTGTGTTGATAGCCAGCGCGACGATCCAAGTAGCGAGAATGATGAAGGAGCACAGTTTTGAACTGATGAGTGGGGAACGGAGGGGAAATACCACAGCTCCAAATCGATCCACTGCTATTAAAACTAGGCTCTGGATAGACACAGCATTGGAGACATCGGTAAAATAGGAAGACAGCTTACATAAGGCCTCGCCAAGAGGACCACTGATCAGCCAGGAGTTGACATACAACCTTGTTAGAAGACGCGGGAACAGGAAAATTGGAAACAGCATATCGGACATGGCCATGTTCACGATGATAAAGTTGGTGGGTTTTCTCATGGTTTTCGTCTTGTAGACAATTATTCCGATGAAGGAATTTCCCGCCAGTGAAACTACAAATAGCAGGCAGTAAGCAAAGGTTTCTCCGATTTTTTCTGCTGTAGGATTGAAGCTGCAGCTGGATGGCTGTGTTCCATTCATCGTTATGTTCAAGTTTTCCATCATCCTCGTGGTTTCTTATCCAGCTAAATTACTCTCAAAAATTATTTTTCATCTGGTTTGTTAACAAGTAAGCACCACGCTATTTATGTTCTACAGAAGGCGGGATTATCTTTTGTCTTGAGGTCATTTATGCGCAGGTAATTAATAATTTAAAAGTAAACATGACAATGTTTTCAAAACCGGTTTAATTTGCCGATGTTAACTGAAAACGTGCGAGGAACATGATGAACAGCCATTACCTTATGATCATAATGATGTAGAAAATTTCCACGATTCCGCGGTGAAATGACGATTTTTCGCGATACTTAAGTTCCAGGGGAGTTTGTGGGGATTTA
Organism: Desmophyllum pertusum; assembly: GCA_029204205.1. Lineage (NCBI taxonomy): Eukaryota > Metazoa > Cnidaria > Anthozoa > Scleractinia > Caryophylliidae > Desmophyllum > Desmophyllum pertusum. The sequence goes on from MU827808.1 coordinate 732,225, forward strand.
ATTCCCTAACTTTGTTTGATGATTTTTAAATTTTTTTTTTGGCAAAGACCTTTTTAAACCGGAGCTTGCGCTCGAAAATTGTCTTTCATTGTTATGGTAATGAAAGTAAAAAAGCGGTTATTTTTGGAACCTGGGGTTCGATGTGGTGATCCAAGAAGCCTCTATTTATATATACCTCTACTATTTGTTAAGGTTCTCTTAGCATATAGACATTATTCACTACCAAGTTTGATCTACTGAAATGAAAGGAAAATGTTGGCATACTGATGCAGCGAATTCTTACCTCTAAACGGAAGTCTCTCAAGATAATGAAATATACAGACGATTTGTATTGCTTAACAAATGTCAACTCTGCTGTTACTTTATATTCTCACATAACCTGGACATTCTCATTTCAGTGGCCTTACTCCCATATATTACAATTTTGTTAAAATTAAAATACTTTGCCGGGTTCTTCAGACAAACAACATGTACATACGAAAGTGCATTTTCAACGACGTTAAACAATGAGAGAGGAAGTTTGTTTTGTGACGTCTTTACTACAAGAATCAACGCCGCCTGTAATAACTATATTGGACTTTTGAAATTTCCGCGACATGTTAATTTTAGCCTGCAATATCACATCCGTCATCTCCCCCCTCCAGGAAAAATCGGCGAGAGACACGATAGGTTGTGCTAGAAATTGGCTCGCTTCTACGTTCTGCTGTATTGTAATGCCAATATTAGAAATATATTTGTGAAAAAGGGTCATTCTAGAAGGAAAAAATGTCTCAGTGTTTTTATTTTCCGGCTTAGCCTGTAAACGCCTAGTTTTCCCCTTTCGTGAAGTAGTAGTAGTAGTAGCTTTATTTATCCACATATCACAAAATTGAGCACGGGAGCTCGTTTAAATGTAAATGTGCATTACAAGTAAGTATTAAAAATACGAACTATGTATTTATATATATTAAAAATAGATGAAATTAAGTATTAGGAAGTAATGTATAAGAAGATGACAATAAGTAAGTAAATAAGTAAGTGAAAACAAAGTTTTTTTGAAATATACGTACGAGATTACTTGAATTTCATTTTTTACTTCTGCAATGCGTTTCTACACAACTGTTGCATTCCTTTTAATACAAATGTCAATTCGGCAAAACATTCTCATTTAGCCATAAACAAATGTTAATTAAAATTCAAGTGCGAATACTTCTTTTAGGCATAATTGTATTCTTCAAACAAGCAACGTGTTGTGTTATTCATGCATAAGAAATAAAAAGAGGTTATTCAGCGAAAAGTTGTATAGGAGTGTTCACTGTTTATCAACATTACGTCACATTTGTTTTGTTATTCAAATTTGCCAACCATTAAACAAAAGAACTCTTTGTTTCAACAGCCAATAGTTCTCTGGTTGGCACATTAATAACAATAGGTGACGTAACGAGAAACATCGCTATAGGAGTGTTCACTGTTGATCAACATTAGTCAAATTTGTTTTGTTATTCAAATTTGGCAATCATTAAACAAAAGAACTCTTTGTTTCAACAGCTAATAGTTCTCTGGTTGGCACATGAATAACAATAGGTGACGTAACGAGAAACATCGCTATAATACGGCTGGGTATTTTTACGAGTCAGTTAATTTATTGTTCGAGGCTTTGCAGTTGTGTAGCACACGCGGTCAGGAGGATTAAGACGAGTGTAATACGGTCTCATATTTGCACTCGTTTTGGTGCTTATTCACACTCTAAAATTCTATGTCGTATAACAAACAGCTGTATTCAGCCACCTTTCAACGTGGAAGCATTCGGGCCACTTTGTGTGCCGTGAAATCAGGAATGAATTCTCTTCAACGTCAGGAAACATGAAAACAGGTATAACTCTTGCCAGGTGAGCTCAAATGATCGGAGAAAAAAATTGAATTTCTCCCTGAAGTTCGAAACTAGCCAAAGCCTAAACCAGGTATTCAACTGTCGAGATCTGCAGGCAGTTTAAATAGATAATCTCTATCTTGAGCAGGATCTAAACCGGACATTGTTCTTTCCTCGAGCAATAACAGTTATTAGTAAAAGATCTACTAGTATACTAATGAAAATGAGACAATCTGATTGGCTGTGCTACTCGTATACTATCAGCCATTATAGTTCACCACTAAATTTTCTTTGATTCTGATTGGCTTAAATCGAACACGTGACGTGATAGTGTTCATCCGCGGAGAGACACTGTCAGGTAATAGTGCCCGTCGGGCAAAAAACCCCGGATCGATAGTGCCCGCCTGAGCGAAAAACAACCGTTTTGTGCAGTTTTGAGCTAAACATTTGAAAGAATAAATTAAAAAATAGCGAGAATTTACTCTCTATCAATTCTTTCATAACATATGGGCATGCACGAAGTTTGGAACGAAATATTTAATGGCAAAATATTCCTGTAAATGTACAACAAATGCGAATGAAAGAGCACTAAACAATTTACGGAAAGATCGGTAAACCGACACAAATTCGTCCAAAAAATGACAGCCTGTTTACACCACAAGTTTAAGCTTAGCCTATTCGGTATTGTTACCTTGTATTTCCAAGAGGCATGTCAATTCCAGCTTGAATCAGCACAATAAATATCGGTTACGAAGCTTAAATACGGCAGTTCGTCAAGCGTTTGCTCGCAGTGAAACCTTCGACTCCGTTCAGTTGTCCGTTTGACTTGTAAAATGAATATAATGTTCAGCTCCACAATTATTTCAGATCTTCCCATTTTGTGCTAAATCATTTGCACAATTTTCCAGAATATATGAAACATTAGAAGAGATTGAGCGAAGAAATAATCCGAAGAAAACTTTTTGTCCTGCTTTCTTTTGATTCAACTGACTTGTGGGAACCCGCGCCAGGTTTTGCCGCCGTTTTTCATACAAATCATACTTCATTTAGATGGAACTGAAAAATCACTCAGTCGATTTATAACTTTTGAAAAAGTAATACCGAAGTTTAACCTAAAGTTTTGTACGTATTTACGAGACAAAAGTTGAAATGCAAAACTATTTTTGAAGCTCCAAGCGTGTTAGAAATCGAAATAAATAAATTCATGAGGTTTTCAGTTTTAGGCCGCCGCACGGAAAATTTAGTGGTGAACAATAACGACAATAGAGTGTTTTTGTTTCGGAACTATCGGTCTGATAGTTGCCCTTGGAAATTTTATGTTCTAAAAAACTAGCATATTAGCCCTCGAACTTCGTTCTCGGGCTAATATTTGTTTTTTAGAACATAAAACTTTCCGCGGGCAACTATCAGCCGATAGTTCCTCGACAGAAACACTCTATTGTTATATTAGTGTGCAGTGGCTGGAGGTCTTCTCGCCTTCCGTTTTTATTCAGATTTGCCGCGTTGTGGGATTTATTTTTCACTTGAGAATTTTACGGATCTTCGAAAATTAAATGATAATGTACGATCAAGGAAATTTTCGATGATCCGTAATACGCACGGCCGTGTGTATATTGAATGCATGCATAAAATGACGTGTGCAAATGTCTTTATCGCTCAGAAGAAAATTTTGTCGCTCCCTCCATGCTACCTCTAATTGTTTTAGGTCAAAATTAAGAATTAATTCTTTAAAAGTTATAAATCGACTGAGTGATTTTTCATTTCCATCTAAATGAAGCATGATTTGTATGAAAACCGGCGGCAAAACGTCTCGCGTGGTGTTCAGTAAGCAAGTTGAATGAAAAGGGAGCAAGACAAGTTTTCTTCGGATTAATCTTCGCTCTGTGTCTTCTAAAGTTTCATATATTCTGGAAAATTGTGCAAATGGCTTAGCTTAAAATGGGAAGATCCGAAACAATTGTGGAGCTGAACATTATATTCATTTTACAAGTCGAACGGACAGCTGAACGGAGCCGAAGGTTTCACTTGTTTACTGCGGGCAAATGCTTGACGAACTGCCGTATTTAAGCTTCGTATCCGATATTTATTGTGCTGATTCCAGCTGAAATTGACAAGCCTCTAAGTCTAATACAATTAAGAATTGGTTCATGCTTAGCGTGCGTATATCGAGTTATGGATGCACGCGGGAAGTTGAAGAGGACGAGAGACTGAGTGTAAGAGTTGCTCGACGGCCATTCACTGGCAGGATTGTTAAATAAAAACGGTTGACACACAAATGTATTTGAGATCATGCAGACGGCAGATTTATGAAGATTTTTGGAATCATCGTCATATATCATCATCAATCTTTATTTACTCACGAATATCCTATCATACAATGTTATGGTCTTCCTAAGAGTCGTGATTAACATTAACTACATTAAACTAAAATAATATCCTAGTCAGTCTTTCAAGAAAGAAACTTCTAGAATATAGACCGATAGCTCAGGACTTGTAAGGCCGAATGTTTTGAGAATAAGTTCTGACTTGGGTTGATGTTGTTTTACCTGTGGCTTATGAATACTACAGAGATAAACATGGAGAACAGTGTCTAAAAAAAATAAAGAAAGTGCGTGGTGGAGGGTGGAGAAGAGAAGAGAGGAAGTTATAAAAGAAAAAGCTACATAGAATGGTGATGGTAAACATAATGACTTAACAACAATGTACTACTGAGATTTTATTATGCATTTTATTACTTCCTAGTCAGTTAAACGGACGAATGAGGAGTTTACATGCAATATAACTACAAAATGTCTTGCAAAAACAGAGTCCACTGAGAGCAGTTAGAAACTGCTATGGCGAAAGTTCCTCAACTACATAATTTATGTACACTGAATTAAATGAAACGGTATAGTACTACTGAAGTTTTACAACTGAAAAGTGTTGAAAAATATTTAAAACCGAATCGGACAAAGGGCTTCTCCCTGCCGGCTTCTAGTTTGTGGCCTTTAATTTTTGTACATAATCGCATTTCATTTCCGCTTTCTGGATTATACAATCTGTTGATCTTAAAAATACTGAAATCGACAAATCATGTCAGAGTCCTTTTTGACCAATTCGAGAAATCGTTCCTTTAGATAAAGAATACTCAGTTAGATCACCGAGAGCGGACTAGATTTTGTTTGATTGTTTCGTACGAACAGCTCGTTTCTAATATATTTGAAAGAAATACTACGAAGTGGATAGATTACACTGCACTAAAGCAGCGAAGGAGATTCTTAAGACCTTGACGATAATTGCCACTGAAAATGAAACAGATGCAAGGGTTTAGGGCACAATTTGCGTAAGCCATTAAATGGGAAACAATGCTGAAGTATTCGAAGCCACAAGACCTTGTCATGTTGTCAGATACAAAGAAGTACAGCATATCGACGATAGTGTAGGGAAGCCAGCATACTGCAAAGGCCAAGAGAATAGCAATGGACATCTTCAGCACTTTTCGTTCCCTTTTCGCGCGTTGTTGTTCAGCGTTGACCGACTGCTCGCCTGGAGTCTTCTGTGACTTGAGCTTTGCAACAATGACAGAATAAAGTACGGCTATCAACACCAATGGTGTATAAAAGAATAGAACATGCATTGCTATAATGTAATTTTCGAAGGACGAGGACTCTCCAAAGACTTCATTCCACTGCATCTTACACTCCAGCCCTCCTGGATATTCAACCAGTGTGAAAGCGATGAGATCTGGTGTGTTGATAGCCAGCGCGACGATCCAAGTAGCGAGAATGATGAAGGAGCACAGTTTTGAACTGATGAGTGGGGAACGGAGGGGAAATACCACAGCTCCAAATCGATCCACTGCTATTAAAACTAGGCTCTGGATAGACACAGCATTGGAGACATCGGTAAAATAGGAAGACAGCTTACATAAGGCCTCGCCAAGAGGACCACTGATCAGCCAGGAGTTGACATACAACCTTGTTAGAAGACGCGGGAACAGGAAAATTGGAAACAGCATATCGGACATGGCCATGTTCACGATGATAAAGTTGGTGGGTTTTCTCATGGTTTTCGTCTTGTAGACAATTATTCCGATGAAGGAATTTCCCGCCAGTGAAACTACAAATAGCAGGCAGTAAGCAAAGGTTTCTCCGATTTTTCTGCTGTAGGATTGAAGCTGCAGCTGGATGGCTGTGTTCCATTCATCGTTATGTTCAAGTTTTCCATCATCCTCGTGGTTTCTTATCCAGCTAAATTACTCTCAAAAATTATTTTTCATCTGGTTTGTTAACAAGTAAGCACCACGCTATTTATGTTCTACAGAAGGCGGGATTATCTTTTGTCTTGAGGTCATTTATGCGCAGGTAATTAATAATTTAAAAGTAAACATGACAATGTTTTCAAAACCGGTTTAATTTGCCGATGTTAACTGAAAACGTGCGAGGAACATGATGAACAGCCATTACCTTATGATCATAATGATGTAGAAAATTTCCACGATTCCGCGGTGAAATGACGATTTTTCGCGATACTTAAGTTCCAGGGGAGTTTGTGGGGATTTAATTCCCTAACTTTGTTTGATGATTTTTAAATTTTTTTTTTGGCAAAGACCTTTTTAAACCGGAGCTTGCGCTCGAAAATTGTCTTTCATTGTTATGGTAATGAAAGTAAAAAAGCGGTTATTTTTGGAACCTGGGGTTCGATGTGGTGATCCAAGAAGCCTCTATTTATATATACCTCTACTATTTGTTAAGGTTCTCTTAGCATATAGACATTATTCACTACCAAGTTTGATCTACTGAAATGAAAGGAAAATGTTGGCATACTGATGCAGCGAATTCTTACCTCTAAACGGAAGTCTCTCAAGATAATGAAATATACAGACGATTTGTATTGCTTAACAAATGTCAACTCTGCTGTTACTTTATATTCTCACATAACCTGGACATTCTCATTTCAGTGGCCTTACTCCCATATATTACAATTTTGTTAAAATTAAAATACTTTGCCGGGTTCTTCAGACAAACAACATGTACATACGAAAGTGCATTTTCAACGACGTTAAACAATGAGAGAGGAAGTTTGTTTTGTGACGTCTTTACTACAAGAATCAACGCCGCCTGTAATAACTATATTGGACTTTTGAAATTTCCGCGACATGTTAATTTTAGCCTGCAATATCACATCCGTCATCTCCCCCCTCCAGGAAAAATCGGCGAGAGACACGATAGGTTGTGCTAGAAATTGGCTCGCTTCTACGTTCTGCTGTATTGTAATGCCAATATTAGAAATATATTTGTGAAAAAGGGTCATTCTAGAAGGAAAAAAATGTCTCAGTGTTTTTATTTTCCGGCTTAGCCTGTAAACGCCTAGTTTTCCCCTTTCGTGAAGTAGTAGTAGTAGTAGCTTTATTTATCCACATATCACAAAATTGAGCACGGGAGCTCGTTTAAATGTAAATGTGCATTACAAGTAAGTATTAAAAATACGAACTATGTATTTATATATATTAAAAATAGATGAAATTAAGTATTAGGAAGTAATGTATAAGAAGATGACAATAAGTAAGTAAATAAGTAAGTGAAAACAAAGTTTTTTTGAAATATACGTACGAGATTACTTGAATTTCATTTTTTACTTCTGCAATGCGTTTCTACACAACTGTTGCATTCCTTTTAATACAAATGTCAATTCGGCAAAACATTCTCATTTAGCCATAAACAAATGTTAATTAAAATTCAAGTGCGAATACTTCTTTTAGGCATAATTGTATTCTTCAAACAAGCAACGTGTTGTGTTATTCATGCATAAGAAATAAAAAGAGGTTATTCAGCGAAAAGTTGTATAGGAGTGTTCACTGTTTATCAACATTACGTCACATTTGTTTTGTTATTCAAATTTGCCAACCATTAAACAAAAGAACTCTTTGTTTCAACAGCCAATAGTTCTCTGGTTGGCACATTAATAACAATAGGTGACGTAACGAGAAACATCGCTATAGGAGTGTTCACTGTTGATCAACATTAGTCAAATTTGTTTTGTTATTCAAATTTGGCAATCATTAAACAAAAGAACTCTTTGTTTCAACAGCTAATAGTTCTCTGGTTGGCACATGAATAACAATAGGTGACGTAACGAGAAACATCGCTATAATACGGCTGGGTATTTTTACGAGTCAGTTAATTTATTGTTCGAGGCTTTGCAGTTGTGTAGCACACGCGGTCAGGAGGATTAAGACGAGTGTAATACGGTCTCATATTTGCACTCGTTTTGGTGCTTATTCACACTCTAAAATTCTATGTCGTATAACAAACAGCTGTATTCAGCCACCTTTCAACGTGGAAGCATTCGGGCCACTTTGTGTGCCGTGAAATCAGGAATGAATTCTCTTCAACGTCAGGAAACATGAAAACAGGTATAACTCTTGCCAGGTGAGCTCAAATGATCGGAGAAAAAATTGAATTTCTCCCTGAAGTTCGAAACTAGCCAAAGCCTAAACCAGGTATTCAACTGTCGAGATCTGCAGGCAGTTTAAATAGATAATCTCTATCTTGAGCAGGATCTAAACCGGACATTGTTCTTTCCTCGAGCAATAACAGTTATTAGTAAAAGATCTACTAGTATACTAATGAAAATGAGACAATCTGATTGGCTGTGCTACTCGTATACTATCAGCCATTATAGTTCACCACTAAATTTTCTTTGATTCTGATTGGCTTAAATCGAACACGTGACGTGATAGTGTTCATCCGCGGAGAGACACTGTCAGGTAATAGTGCCCGTCGGGCAAAAACCCCGGATCGATAGTGCCCGCCTGAGCGAAAAACAACCGTTTTGTGCAGTTTTGAGCTAAACATTTGAAAGAATAAATTAAAAAATAGCGAGAATTTACTCTCTATCAATTCTTTCATAACATATGGGCATGCACGAAGTTTGGAACGAAATATTTAATGGCAAAATATTCCTGTAAATGTACAACAAATGCGAATGAAAGAGCACTAAACAATTTACGGAAAGATCGGTAAACCGACACAAATTCGTCCAAAAAATGACAGCCTGTTTACACCACAAGTTTAAGCTTAGCCTATTCGGTATTGTTACCTTGTATTTCCAAGAGGCATGTCAATTCCAGCTTGAATCAGCACAATAAATATCGGTTACGAAGCTTAAATACGGCAGTTCGTCAAGCGTTTTGCTCGCAGTGAAACCTTCGACTCCGTTCAGTTGTCCGTTTGACTTGTAAAATGAATATAATGTTCAGCTCCACAATTATTTCAGATCTTCCCATTTTGTGCTAAATCATTTGCACAATTTTCCAGAATATATGAAACATTAGAAGAGATTGAGCGAAGAAATAATCCGAAGAAAACTTTTTGTCCTGCTTTCTTTTGATTCAACTGACTTGTGGGAACCCGCGCCAGGTTTTGCCGCCGTTTTTCATACAAATCATACTTCATTTAGATGGAACTGAAAAATCACTCAGTCGATTTATAACTTTTGAAAAAGTAATACCGAAGTTTAACCTAAAGTTTTGTACGTATTTACGAGACAAAAGTTGAAATGCAAAACTATTTTTGAAGCTCCAAGCGTGTTAGAAATCGAAATAAATAAATTCATGAGGTTTTCAGTTTTAGGCCGCCGCACGGAAAATTTAGTGGTGAACAATAACGACAATAGAGTGTTTTTGTTTCGGAACTATCGGTCTGATAGTTGCCCTTGGAAATTTTATGTTCTAAAAAACTAGCATATTAGCCCTCGAACTTCGTTCTCGGGCTAATATTTGTTTTTTAGAACATAAAACTTTCCGCGGGCAACTATCAGCCGATAGTTCCTCGACAGAAACACTCTATTGTTATATTAGTGTGCAGTGGCTGGAGGTCTTCTCGCCTTCCGTTTTTATTCAGATTTGCCGCGTTGTGGGATTTATTTTTCACTTGAGAATTTTACGGATCTTCGAAAATTAAATGATAATGTACGATCAAGGAAATTTTCGATGATCCGTAATACGCACGGCCGTGTGTATATTGAATGCATGCATAAAATGACGTGTGCAAATGTCTTTATCGCTCAGAAGAAAATTTTGTCGCTCCCTCCATGCTACCTCTAATTGTTTTAGGTCAAAATTAAGAATTAATTCTTTAAAAGTTATAAATCGACTGAGTGATTTTTCATTTCCATCTAAATGAAGCATGATTTGTATGAAAACCGGCGGCAAAACGTCTCGCGTGGTGTTCAGTAAGCAAGTTGAATGAAAAGGGAGCAAGACAAGTTTTCTTCGGATTAATCTTCGCTCTGTGTCTTCTAAAGTTTCATATATTCTGGAAAATTGTGCAAATGGCTTAGCTTAAAATGGGAAGATCCGAAACAATTGTGGAGCTGAACATTATATTCATTTTACAAGTCGAACGGACAGCTGAACGGAGCCGAAGGTTTCACTTGTTTACTGCGGGCAAATGCTTGACGAACTGCCGTATTTAAGCTTCGTATCCGATATTTATTGTGCTGATTCCAGCTGAAATTGACAAGCCTCTAAGTCTAATACAATTAAGAATTGGTTCATGCTTAGCGTGCGTATATCGAGTTATGGATGCACGCGGGAAGTTGAAGAGCACGAGAGACTGAGTGTAAGAGTTGCTCGACGGCCATTCACTGGCAGGATTGTTAAATAAAAACGGTTGACACACAAATGTATTTGAGATCATGCAGACGGCAGATTTATGAAGATTTTGGAATCATCGTCATATATCATCATCAATCTTTATTTACTCACGAATATCCTATCATACAATGTTATGGTCTTCCTAAGAGTCGTGATTAACATTAACTACATTAAACTAAAATAATATCCTAGTCAGTCTTTCAAGAAAGAAACTTCTAGAATATAGACCGATAGCTCAGGACTTGTAAGGCCGAATGTTTTGAGAATAAGTTCTGACTTGGGTTGATGTTGTTTTACCTGTGGCTTATGAATACTACAGAGATAAACATGGAGAACAGTGTCTAAAAAAAATAAAGAAAGTGCGTGGTGGAGGGTGGAGAAGAGAAGAGAGGAAGTTATAAAAAGAAAAAGCTACATAGAATGGTGATGGTAAACATAATGACTTAACAACAATGTACTACTGAGATTTTATTATGCATTTTATTACTTCCTAGTCAGTTAAACGGACGAATGAGGAGTTTACATGCAATATAACTACAAAATGTCTTGCAAAAACAGAGTCCACTGAGAGCAGTTAGAAACTGCTATGGCGAAAGTTCCTCAACTACATAATTTATGTACACTGAATTAAATGAAACGGTATAGTACTACTGAAGTTTTACAACTGAAAAGTGTTGAAAAATATTTAAAACCGAATCGGACAAAGGGCTTCTCCCTGCCGGCTTCTAGTTTGTGGCCTTTAATTTTTGTACATAATCGCATTTCATTTCCGCTTTCTGGATTATACAATCTGTTGATCTTAAAAATACTGAAATCGACAAATCATGTCAGAGTCCTTTTTTGACCAATTCGAGAAATCGTTCCTTTAGATAAAGAATACTCAGTTAGATCACCGAGAGCGGACTAGATTTTGTTTGATTGTTTCGTACGAACAGCTCGTTTCTAATATATTTGAAAGAAATACTACGAAGTGGATAGATTACACTGCACTAAAGCAGCGAAGGAGATTCTTAAGACCTTGACGATAATTGCCACTGAAAATGAAACAGATGCAAGGGTTTAGGGCACAATTTGCGTAAGCCATTAAATGGGAAACAATGCTGAAGTATTCGAAGCCACAAGACCTTGTCATGTTGTCAGATACAAAGAAGTACAGCATATCGACGATAGTGTAGGGAAGCCAGCATACTGCAAAGGCCAAGAGAATAGCAATGGACATCTTCAGCACTTTTCGTTCCCTTTTCGCGCGTTGTTGTTCAGCGTTGACCGACTGCTCGCCTGGAGTCTTCTGTGACTTGAGCTTTGCAACAATGACAGAATAAAGTACGGCTATCAACACCAATGGTGTATAAAAGAATAGAACATGCATTGCTATAATGTAATTTTCGAAGGACGAGGACTCTCCAAAGACTTCATTCCACTGCATCTTACACTCCAGCCCTCCTGGATATTCAACCAGTGTGAAAGCGATGAGATCTGGTGTGTTGATAGCCAGCGCGACGATCCAAGTAGCGAGAATGATGAAGGAGCACAGTTTTTGAACTGATGAGTGGGGAACGGAGGGGAAATACCACAGCTCCAAATCGATCCACTGCTATTAAAACTAGGCTCTGGATAGACACAGCATTGGAGACATCGGTAAAATAGGAAGACAGCTTACATAAGGCCTCGCCAAGAGGACCACTGATCAGCCAGGAGTTGACATACAACCTTGTTAGAAGACGCGGGAACAGGAAAATTGGAAACAGCATATCGGACATGGCCATGTTCACGATGATAAAGTTGGTGGGTTTTCTCATGGTTTTCGTCTTGTAGACAATTATTCCGATGAAGGAATTTCCCGCCAGTGAAACTACAAATAGCAGGCAGTAAGCAAAGGTTTCTCCGATTTTTTCTGCTGTAGGATTGAAGCTGCAGCTGGATGGCTGTGTTCCATTCATCGTTATGTTCAAGTTTTCCATCATCCTCGTGGTTTCTTATCCAGCTAAATTACTCTCAAAAATTATTTTTCATCTGGTTTGTTAACAAGTAAGCACCACGCTATTTATGTTCTACAGAAGGCGGGATTATCTTTTGTCTTGAGGTCATTTATGCGCAGGTAATTAATAATTTAAAAGTAAACATGACAATGTTTTCAAAACCGGTTTAATTTGCCGATGTTAACTGAAAACGTGCGAGGAACATGATGAACAGCCATTACCTTATGATCATAATGATGTAGAAAATTTCCACGATTCCGCGGTGAAATGACGATTTTTCGCGATACTTAAGTTCCAGGGGAGTTTGTGGGGATTTAATTCCCTAACTTTGTTTGATGATTTTTAAATTTTTTTTTTGGCAAAGACCTTTTTAAACCGGAGCTTGCGCTCGAAAATTGTCTTTCATTGTTATGGTAATGAAAGTAAAAAAGCGGTTATTTTGGAACCTGGGGTTCGATGTGGTGATCCAAGAAGCCTCTATTTATATATACCTCTACTATTTGTTAAGGTTCTCTTAGCATATAGACATTATTCACTACCAAGTTTGATCTACTGAAATGAAAGGAAAATGTTGGCATACTGATGCAGCGAATTCTTACCTCTAAACGGAAGTCTCTCAAGATAATGAAATATACAGACGATTTGTATTGCTTAACAAATGTCAACTCTGCTGTTACTTTATATTCTCACATAACCTGGACATTCTCATTTCAGTGGCCTTACTCCCATATATTACAATTTTGTTAAAATTAAAATACTTTGCCGGGTTCTTCAGACAAACAACATGTACATACGAAAGTGCATTTTCAACGACGTTAAACAATGAGAGAGGAAGTTTGTTTTGTGACGTCTTTACTACAAGAATCAACGCCGCCTGTAATAACTATATTGGACTTTTGAAATTTCCGCGACATGTTAATTTTAGCCTGCAATATCACATCCGTCATCTCCCCCCTCCAGGAAAAATCGGCGAGAGACACGATAGGTTGTGCTAGAAATTGGCTCGCTTCTACGTTCTGCTGTATTGTAATGCCAATATTAGAAATATATTTGTGAAAAAGGGTCATTCTAGAAGGAAAAAATGTCTCAGTGTTTTTATTTTCCGGCTTAGCCTGTAAACGCCTAGTTTTCCCCTTTCGTGAAGTAGTAGTAGTAGTAGCTTTATTTATCCACATATCACAAAATTGAGCACGGGAGCTCGTTTAAATGTAAATGTGCATTACAAGTAAGTATTAAAAATACGAACTATGTATTTATATATATTAAAAATAGATGAAATTAAGTATTAGGAAGTAATGTATAAGAAGATGACAATAAGTAAGTAAATAAGTAAGTGAAAACAAAGTTTTTTTGAAATATACGTACGAGATTACTTGAATTTCATTTTTTACTTCTGCAATGCGTTTCTACACAACTGTTGCATTCCTTTTAATACAAATGTCAATTCGGCAAAACATTCTCATTTAGCCATAAACAAATGTTAATTAAAATTCAAGTGCGAATACTTCTTTTAGGCATAATTGTATTCTTCAAACAAGCAACGTGTTGTGTTATTCATGCATAAGAAATAAAAAGAGGTTATTCAGCGAAAAGTTGTATAGGAGTGTTCACTGTTTATCAACATTACGTCACATTTGTTTTGTTATTCAAATTTGCCAACCATTAAACAAAAGAACTCTTTGTTTCAACAGCCAATAGTTCTCTGGTTGGCACATTAATAACAATAGGTGACGTAACGAGAAACATCGCTATAGGAGTGTTCACTGTTGATCAACATTAGTCAAATTTGTTTTGTTATTCAAATTTGGCAATCATTAAACAAAAGAACTCTTTGTTTCAACAGCTAATAGTTCTCTGGTTGGCACATTAATAACAATAGGTGACGTAACGAGAAACATCGCTATAATACGGCTGGGTATTTTTACGAGTCAGTTAATTTATTGTTCGAGGCTTTGCAGTTGTGTAGCACACGCGGTCAGGAGGATTAAGACGAGTGTAATACGGTCTCATATTTGCACTCGTTTTGGTGCTTATTCACACTCTAAAATTCTATGTCGTATAACAAACAGCTGTATTCAGCCACCTTTCAACGTGGAAGCATTCGGGCCACTTTGTGTGCCGTGAAATCAGGAATGAATTCTCTTCAACGTCAGGAAACATGAAAACAGGTATAACTCTTGCCAGGTGAGCTCAAATGATCGGAGAAAAAAATTGAATTTCTCCCTGAAGTTCGAAACTAGCCAAAGCCTAAACCAGGTATTCAACTGTCGAGATCTGCAGGCAGTTTAAATAGATAATCTCTATCTTGAGCAGGATCTAAACCGGACATTGTTCTTTCCTCGAGCAATAACAGTTATTAGTAAAAGATCTACTAGTATACTAATGAAAATGAGACAATCTGATTGGCTGTGCTACTCGTATACTATCAGCCATTATAGTTCACCACTAAATTTTCTTTGATTCTGATTGGCTTAAATCGAACACGTGACGTGATAGTGTTCATCCGCGGAGAGACACTGTCAGGTAATAGTGCCCGTCGGGCAAAAACCCCGGATCGATAGTGCCCGCCTGAGCGAAAAACAACCGTTTTGTGCAGTTTTGAGCTAAACATTTGAAAGAATAAATTAAAAAATAGCGAGAATTTACTCTCTATCAATTCTTTCATAACATATGGGCATGCACGAAGTTTGGAACGAAATATTTAATGGCAAAATATTCCTGTAAATGTACAACAAATGCGAATGAAAGAGCACTAAACAATTTACGGAAAGATCGGTAAACCGACACAAATTCGTCCAAAAAATGACAGCCTGTTTACACCACAAGTTTAAGCTTAGCCTATTCGGTATTGTTACCTTGTATTTCCAAGAGGCATGTCAATTCCAGCTTGAATCAGCACAATAAATATCGGTTACGAAGCTTAAATACGGCAGTTCGTCAAGCGTTTGCTCGCAGTGAAACCTTCGACTCCGTTCAGTTGTCCGTTTGACTTGTAAAATGAATATAATGTTCAGCTCCACAATTATTTCAGATCTTCCCATTTTGTGCTAAATCATTTGCACAATTTTCCAGAATATATGAAACATTAGAAGAGATTGAGCGAAGAAATAATCCGAAGAAAACTTTTTGTCCTGCTTTCTTTTGATTCAACTGACTTGTGGGAACCCGCGCCAGGTTTTGCCGCCGTTTTTCATACAAATCATACTTCATTTAGATGGAACTGAAAAATCACTCAGTCGATTTATAACTTTTGAAAAAGTAATACCGAAGTTTAACCTAAAGTTTTGTACGTATTTACGAGACAAAAGTTGAAATGCAAAACTATTTTTGAAGCTCCAAGCGTGTTAGAAATCGAAATAAATAAATTCATGAGGTTTTCAGTTTTAGGCCGCCGCACGGAAAATTTAGTGGTGAACAATAACGACAATAGAGTGTTTTTGTTTCGGAACTATCGGTCTGATAGTTGCCCTTGGAAATTTTATGTTCTAAAAAACTAGCATATTAGCCCTCGAACTTCGTTCTCGGGCTAATATTTGTTTTTTAGAACATAAAACTTTCCGCGGGCAACTATCAGCCGATAGTTCCTCGACAGAAACACTCTATTGTTATATTAGTGTGCAGTGGCTGGAGGTCTTCTCGCCTTCCGTTTTTATTCAGATTTGCCGCGTTGTGGGATTTATTTTTCACTTGAGAATTTTACGGATCTTCGAAAATTAAATGATAATGTACGATCAAGGAAATTTTCGATGATCCGTAATACGCACGGCCGTGTGTATATTGAATGCATGCATAAAATGACGTGTGCAAATGTCTTTATCGCTCAGAAGAAAATTTTGTCGCTCCCTCCATGCTACCTCTAATTGTTTTAGGTCAAAATTAAGAATTAATTCTTTAAAAGTTATAAATCGACTGAGTGATTTTTCATTTCCATCTAAATGAAGCATGATTTGTATGAAAACCGGCGGCAAAACGTCTCGCGTGGTGTTCAGTAAGCAAGTTGAATGAAAAGGGAGCAAGACAAGTTTTCTTCGGATTAATCTTCGCTCTGTGTCTTCTAAAGTTTCATATATTCTGGAAAATTGTGCAAATGGCTTAGCTTAAAATGGGAAGATCCGAAACAATTGTGGAGCTGAACATTATATTCATTTTACAAGTCGAACGGACAGCTGAACGGAGCCGAAGGTTTCACTTGTTTACTGCGGGCAAATGCTTGACGAACTGCCGTATTTAAGCTTCGTATCCGATATTTATTGTGCTGATTCCAGCTGAAATTGACAAGCCTCTTAGTCTAATGCAATTAAGAATTGGTTCATGCTTAGCGTGCGTATATCGAGTTATGGATGCACGCGGGAAGTTGAAGAGCACGAGAGACTGAGTGTAAGAGTTGCTCGACGGCCATTCACTGGCAGGATTGTTAAATAAAAACGGTTGACACACAAATGTATTTGAGATCATGCAGACGGCAGATTTATGAAGATTTTTGGAATCATCGTCATATATCATCATCAATCTTTATTTACTCACGAATATCCTATCATACAATGTTATGGTCTTCCTAAGAGTCGTGATTAACATTAACTACATTAAACTAAAATAATATCCTAGTCAGTCTTTCAAGAAAGAAACTTCTAGAATATAGACCGATAGCTCAGGACTTGTAAGGCCGAATGTTTTGAGAATAAGTTCTGACTTGGGTTGATGTTGTTTTACCTGTGGCTTATGAATACTACAGAGATAAACATGGAGAACAGTGTCTAAAAAAAATAAAGAAAGTGCGTGGTGGAGGGTGGAGAAGAGAAGAGAGGAAGTTATAAAAAGAAAAAGCTACATAGAATGGTGATGGTAAACATAATGACTTTTTGAAATATACGTACGAGATTACTTGAATTTCATTTTTATGGGTACTGCGCTTGCGCAAGTGCCCATTATTGTCGTCGTCGAAGCATTCTTAACATTCCTTCGTAAGACTTTTTTGTAACAATTCTTTGAATAACTGAACATGATATGGCATTGTTCGATTGTTTCGCTTCATTGACAGTGGTGTCAAGTGCAATGCTCAAAAAGAAGATTGGCATATTTAGTGAGCTACATGGAGAGAAATTGCGTTGCAAAATAAATATGAAAGACACGTTTGTTTTTAAATGTTTTTATTTACGTAGGTGTATTTCTTTGACAACTGCACGAACAGGGTCGCGTTTGATTGAGTCACATTGTTGAAGCTTTTGTTGAGTAACCGCCGGTCTTTTAGAGTCCTTCGTACAATTCATTTGTTTGAGTTGTACTATCGTTATTGAAGTTTCCTGAAATGGCCCGGCCGCACTAGGCGAATTTTTGTTTGTTTTGCAAAAATATCTGTCATCAGTTCCGTTTCACAAGTGCGAACGGCGATTTTTTTCCTACCAAAATTTTGTCAAGCCTTACCAAACGTCAAAGGCGCCGTTATCCTGCCCCAGAGCAGGACAAAATTTTGTCAAGCGTCAAAACTGACAGATTCGTCAATTCACACACATTAATCTCAAGGTTACAGCGATGATTATTCGCTTGCCTCGGTCCGTACAACTTGTACGGTCCAAAATTTTACCTGCTAGCAGCACCTATACTGATGTTTGAGTAGCACAATTTGCTTTATAAGCAGTGAACAGTGCACGTCCGATCGGGTACAAGTTTGCGCTAAAAAGTGACAGTGACAGTCGGGAAAAGCGGCAAGAAACATGCAAGTCGTTTAAAATTTCAGTCCGAGAAGAAGAAATATCCAGTTAATCAGTTTGTGTATCATACCACGAAGGCAGGAGAGTAAAAACTTTAGAAAGTACTGGTTTTAAAAGATTGTCGAGGAGTTGAATGCAAAATTTCACAGCAACAACAGAGGTTTTCGGTTTCTACGTGATTGATATGTTGTGGTTCGCGAAAAATTTGTCATGATTTTTGGTTTTCAAGTGCGTACGCGTTTATCAAAATGAAAATTTGGCGGAGACAAAATTTGTAGTATATTTTGGTAGCGCCAAACAAATTTTGTCAGCCTAGTGCGGCCGGGTTACGTTTAAGCCTCACGCGCGAGGGGCGAAGCCGCGAAAAGAAGACGGCGAGCTAGTTTACTGGAGCAGAATTTTTGAAAATCATTCCGGCACAGCTTCAGTTGTTTAAAACGAGCAATTGATAACTGAAGAGATAAATGAAATTTCTACAGGTAAAAGGTTGTCGTGTGACGTGTATTCGTGTGACCCTCCATAGGAAAAGGGGGCTTATCGCATCAGCGTTTCAAGGCGTTTATATTTGAAACGCATTTGAAACCCGTTTGAAATAATTTGAAACCCGTTTGAAACACATTTCAAACAGTGTTAGAAACGTTTACTTTTTTCAGCGTTTGAAACGTGGAGAAACGCATTTGAAACGCCCATCTGCCAACAACCTGCATTATTATTACCACTGAAGCATAATTATTCGACAACACAACAAATGCTGGACTGAAGATGGTAAACGGTAACTTCAGGCGTCGTTAATGAAATTTAAAAAAGCTAGATAAATCACGGTGGTGCAGTCACACTTTTTACTTTTGATTAAAAGTTCAGTAATATTCCATCGTTAGGTCGATCAATAAAATAAACAACAAGAAAGTTTTTATAGAGTGCATAGCAGTATTCTCAAAATTAACGGAAATGTCAACAAATATGATGCGTGAATCGAACAAGCTATGACATTATTTGTCAACTCCTGTAATTCTGTAATTACCTTTCCTTTCGAGTATGAATTCAAGATCGTACGACATTCCAATGCATGAATTAGTATTCTTGGAGCGTCGTCTCCGTTGATTTAAGCTTCATCTGAGTCGCAACCATCGAAAACCTTCCACTCGGTTTTCGTACAATATTTGGACAAAGTCAATCAAGTTCCGTATGCGAAGCCGGTCGCTTCGCCAACAAGTTAACTCGCCCACACTGAAGTCAACTCGCCTACATCATGTACCTAGTAATTAATTTGTTTAATAAGAGAACAGCGCGTAAAAGTGTTCTAAAGACGCTGGAATAATCCTGGGGAATAACCTCGTTCTAAAAGCATGTTTACGTGTATAAATACGCGAAAGATATCAAGAAAGATAACAGGAATGTTCAGGTGTATTTCTTGTTCTAAAAACGTGTAAGCGAGCACGTACACAGTATAAACATCATTACATGTGTATAAATTGACGATCTTGCAACGTTTTTTCAAACACTTCGCAATGCATTGAGCGCGCACCTAAAACAGAAACGCTCGGACAAGGCTTGACATACTTACTTACATGACATCGACAGCAGACAAGACTTCTAACCGCAGATCGAGCATAACGCACGCAACACTGACGTTTGTCACGGAGGCCCATCAGTTCTATGCCTCGATTCCAAGTGAAACCAACACAGTACGATAACTCCTCGTTTTCTTTCCTGTAATGTTACAACAATTTACCTCAATGTATTTGTAACATACTTGTAACTCTTGCGGGTCGAAGACGTCAGTGTTATCTTTAGTTTAATCAGTCCGCCGATCATCTGTTCACAAAAGCGCGACATTCTTTTGTATTTTGAATGAAGGAAATGGCGGTCGATTTTTACATACGTTTGTAGTTCTGTTTCAATTTTTCAGTTAATGCACTCTATGGATTTTTTTGTGTGTTAATTCTACTAGCTGTTAGCAGTTTTTTATTGCGTGCGTCATGTATCCAGCATGATCCAGAGAACAGATAATAATCTACGGAATGTAAATTAGGCTACGACCGTCGATGATGCATACAAGATTTACGAATGAACTTTATAATTTTAGAAACTTTACACGTCAACGATTCTTAATATTTTGTTTACGTTTAATCCATGATTATGAGCTGTCCCTTCGAAGCTATCCGTATATCGGATACTATTTTTGAGCTAAAGCTATAAAGTTCCCGCTTTTAGCATTTATTAATAGGACTTGTTTCCATCACGCTTGAACCGGTTCTGCAAAACTTTTTCTATTCATTCGTCTAATAGTTCGTGCGCGAGCTTCCCTACAAAAAAAGACCCTAGTTGTCCGGCTCTGTTAAAAATTTGGCCGGCGTATGGCCGTTAACCTCTGTAATGGCAATAATTATGCACATCTTAATTAATTATTTTTGTGTTTCAAACGCAATGTAACGCGTTTCTTCTGTTTGAAACGCCTTCAGTTTGAAACCGTTTGAAACACATTTGAAATGCATTTGAAATAATTTGAAATGCGTTTGAAAAGCATTTCAAACGCTGCGTTTAAATGCGTTTGTAAAAAATCACCTTAAGCCCCCTTTTCCTATGGAGGGTCACAATTATTTTAATAAATTATTTATTTATTTTATTTATTTATTATCTACTCATTTAGTCACACGCGCGCGCGAGGGGTGAAGTCAGAGAAGAAAGTATTGCTGAGGGACCAAATAATTTTGTTATGCTAGCGTGAATTTACAACTCTTTGAAAATCTTTCAGAGCTTCAGTTGTTGAAAGGCTGATATGCAATTTATTTTTAGATTCAGTTATGTCAGCGCGAATGCTGCTGTGTAAACAAAGATATTAAAGTATGACGACAATCAGAAGAGTATGAGTGATGAGTGATTTGAGAATTTTGTTATGTCAGCATGAATGCTGCGAATGCTGTTGTGACAAAGATCAAAGCCGCGTGCTGGATTGCAGAAAATTAATTCACCGCGCTTTCGGGAGTCTGACGTTGGACATCGTGACAAAATGATATTAGAAAATGGATTTTAGATCTACTATTGTTAAGTGTGTTAAATTTTTTCGAAACGAGGAATGATTTTAATATGAAAATATCTTCTAAAATTAAAGACGAACTTATCTGCTTGGTTTGTAGACGAAAGATAAGATCATCTCATTTGAGCACAGTTTCCGTTGTTTTAAGAAAACAGTGGGTGATTGTATTCAAATTAGCTTGGGTTTCAAGTCTTGTTAGATGTACTGATCAAAATGACATGAAGGTAAATAAACTGAACAGAGTTTGTTGTGCGCAACTGAGAAGTCGGCGAGCTAGTTTACGAGAGCAAAGTGTTGCTAAAAGTGACCTAATAAATTTATTACGTTAAACGTGAATCGTGCAGTGTACTGTAATTACCCAGTTCAGTTAGCTAGGATATGAGCAGAGTCACGTCACGCGCGAGGAGCGGGAGGGGGGAGGTGGGGGGGGGGGGGGGGGGGGCGGTACTCCCCAAAAAAATTTGGGTAGGGGTGTGCCGCTGGACTATAAAACCCCTTAACCTGTACCGACTACAAAACGCTAATTTTGCGACCCTGTTCCAGACTAAATGTTAAAAAAGATACCCTGTTCCAGACGATTTTTAACGATTTTTTTCTAACCCAAAAGGCTAAACTAGTAAGCAGCAGTTGTAAAGCTTCTTTAAATTCAAAATGGATTAATGACAAACAATTGCAAGAAACTTTATGTGACATGTAATTTACAATTTACGGACAAATGTATCTATCGATTGACAGGATTTTGCTGCGGCCTTTCTATTTCGCTCTTCTGTGACCTCTGGCTCTGTTCGGTCCATTTTATCCAATATTGACACACATGCTGAGCCCTTTTGCAGTTCATTATTGGGGTACCCAGTCTTCTCTCATTTTGAGATCCTGGGGATTAAAATTCCGTATGAGGGTTTTAGGTCGAATTTATCGTTAACGTTAAATTCAGCTTATAGAATCTCAAGATCTGGTCCAAAATTTAATATGTCACCCAGCAAATCTACAAATGGCGGACCTTCGATGTTATCTTCGTTGATTCAGGCTTCATTTCCAGACTATACCAGTTAGCGAATTAGAGCTTTTCATTCACTTTATTGACAGCCATCGGTCCACGGACGCACCTGTCGCATCCCTCGCCCTACGGGCCTGATTATTTTAGTGTGGTTAGCCAAAGCAAGAGATGTTGCCTTAGGGCTAGGGTTATCAAATGCAATACACCAAAGAAAAAAATAACAAAACCAACAAAGTTGCTGCACTATCCTCAACGGCGACAACTCGGAGAACGAAGTCTTGACCTATATTATCAATTGAGAGGTCTGGTGAGAGTTAACGAAAGCCATTGGCGTGGAAATGTTTATATCTAGTATGTCTAGTATACATGTTATAAAGGGATGATGTGGATTCATGACTGCTGGGTAGAGAAAATATAACTTACTGATTGAAATCGTGAGAGTCCCTAACCCATTTCGTTTAATCGGCTCATGGGCTACATGTATACGCATTCTCTGAGTAAAAAATGCAGTAGCCATGAGCACGCCTCGCGGGCCTATTTTTTACTTCTGCAATGCGTTTCTACACAACTGTTGCATTCCTTTTAATACAAATGTCAATTCGGCAAAACATTCTCATTTAGCCATAAACAAATGTTAATTAAAATTCAAGTGCGAATACTTCTTTTAGGCATAATTGTATTCTTCAAACAAGCAACGTGTTGTGTTATTCATGCATAAGAAATAAAAAGAGGTTATTCAGCGAAAAGTTGTATAGGAGTGTTCACTGTTGATCAACATTAGTCAAATTTGTTTTGTTATTCAAATTTGGCAATCATTAAACAAAAGAACTCTTTGTTTCAACAGCTAATAGTTCTCTGGTTGGCACATTAATAACAATAGGTGACGTAACGAGAAACATCGCTATAATACGGCTGGGTATTTTTACGAGTCAGTTAATTTATTGTTCGAGGCTTTGCAGTTGTGTAGCACACGCGGTCAGGAGGATTAAGACGAGTGTAATACGGTCTCATATTTGCACTCGTTTTGGTGCGTATACACACTCTAAAATTCTATGTCGTATAACAAACGCTGTATTCAGCCACCGGCTTTCAAGGTGGAAGCATTCGGGCCGCTTTGTGTGCCGTGAAATCAGGAATGAATTCTCTTCAACGTCAGGAAACATGAAAAAAGGAATAACTCTTGCCAGGTGAACTCAAATGATCGGAGAAAAAAATTGAATTTCTCCCTGAAGTTCCAAACTAGCCACAGCCTAAACCAGGTATTCAACTGTCGAGATCTGCAGGCAGTTTAAAAAGATAATCTCTATCTTGAGCAGGATTTAAACCTGACATTGTTCTTGCCTCGAGCAATAACAGTTATTAGTAAAAATCTACTAGTATACTAATGAAAATGAGACAATCTGATTGGCTGTGCTACTCGTATACTATAAGCCATTAGTGTGCAGTGGCTGGAGGTCTTCTCGTCTTCCGTTTTTATTCAAATTTGCCGCGTTGTGGGATTTTTTTTTCACTTGAGAATTTTACGGATCATCGAAAATTAAATGATAATGTACGATCAAGGAAATTTTCGATGATCCGTAATACGCACGGCCGTGTGTATATTGAATGCATGCATAAAATGACGTGTGCAAATGTCTTTATCGCTCAGAAGAAAATTTTGTCGCTCCCTCCATGCTACCTCTAATTGTTTTAGGTTAAACTTAAGTACTAATTTTTTAAAAGTTAAAAATCGACGGAGTGATTTTTCATTTCCATCTAAATGAAGCATGATTTGTATGAAAATCGGCGGTAAAACGTCTCGCGTGGTGTTCAGTAAGCAAGTTGAATGAAAAGGAGCAAAACAAGTTTTCTTCGCGGATTAATCTTCGCTCTGTGTCTTCTAAAGTTTCATATATTCTGGAAAATTGTGCAAATGGTTTAGCTTAAAATGGGAAGATCCGAAACAATTGTGGAGCTGAACATTATATTAATTTTACAAGTCGAACAAACAGCTGAACGGAGCCGAAGGTTTCACTTGTTTACGGCTGGGAAGCGCTTGACGAACTGACGTATTTAAGCTTCGTATCCGATATTTATAGTGCTGATTCCAGCTGAAATTGACAAGCCTCTTAGTCTAATGCAATTAAGAATTGGTTCATGCTTAGCGTGCGTATATCGAGTTATGGAGCACGAGAGAAGTGTAAGAGTTGCTCGACGACAAGATCATAGTCTCTTGTCGACGACCATTAACTGGCAGGATTGTTAAATAAAAACAGTTGACACCCAAATGTATTTGAGATCATGCAGACGGCAGATTTATGAAGATTTTTGGAATCATCGTCATCATCATCAATCTTTATTTACTCACGAATATCCTATCATACAATGTTATGGTCTTCCTAAGAGTCGTGATTAACATTAACTACATTAAACTAAAATAATATCCAAGTCAGTCTTTCAAGAAAGAAACTCCTAGAATATAAACCGATAGCTCAGGACTTGTAAGGCCGAATGTTTTGAGAATAAGTTCAGTCTGACTTGGGTTGATGTTGTTTTATCTGTGGCTTATGAATACTACTGAGATAAACATGGAGAACAGTGTCTAAAAAAATAGAGAAAGTGCGTGGTGGAGGAGGGGAGAAGAGAAGAGAGGAAGTTATAAAAAGAAAAAGCTACATAGAATGGTGATGGTAAACATAATGACTTAACAACAATGTATTACTGAGATTTTATTATGCATTTTATTACTTCCTAATCAGTAAACGGACGAATGAGGAGTTTACATGCAATATAACAACAAAATGTCCTGCAAAAACAGTGTCCACTGAGAGCAGTTAGAAACTGTTATGGCGAAAGTCAGCCTCAACTACATAATTTATGTAAACTGAATTAAATTAAACAGTATAGTACTAAATTTTACAACTGAAAAGTGTTGAAAAATATTTAAAAACCGAATCGGACAAAGGGTTTCTCCCTGCCGGCTTCTAGTTTGTGGCCTTTAATTTCTGTACATAATCGCATTTAATTCCCGCTTTCTGGATTATACAATCTGTTGATCTTAAAAATACTGAAATCGACAAATCATGTCAGAGGCCTTGTTTGATCAATTCGAGAAATCGTTCCTTTAGATAAAGAATACTCAGTTAGATCACCGAGAGCGGACTAGATTTTTTTTGTTTCAATACGAAAAGCGATCGTTTCTAATATATTTGAAAGAAATACTACGAAGTGGATAGATTACGAGACTGGATGCACTACATTAAAGCAGCGAAGGAGATTCTTAAGACCTTGACGATAATTCCTACTGAAAATGAAACAGATGCAAGGGTTTAGGGCACAATTTGCGTAAGCCATGAAATGGGAAACAATGATGAAGTATTCGAAGCCACAAGACCATGTCATGTTGTCAGATACAAAGAAGACCAGCATATAGACGATAGTGAGGGGCAACCTGCATACTGCAAAGACCAAGAGAATAGCAATGGACATCTTCAGCACATTTCGTTCCCTTTTCGCGCGTTGTTGTTCAGCGTTGACCGATTGCTCGCCTGGAGTCTTCTGTGACTTGAGCTTTGCAACAATGACAGAATAAAGTACGGCTATCAACACCAATGGTGTATAAAAGAATAGAACATGCATTGCTATAATGTAATTTTCGAAGGACGAGGACTCTCCAAAGACTTCATTCCACTGCATCTTACACGCCAGCCCTCCTGGATATTCAACCAGTTTGAAAGCGAAGAGATCTGCTGTGTTGATAGCCAGCGCGACGATCCAAGTAGCGAGAATGATGAAGGAGCACAGTTTTGAACTGATGAGTGGGGAACGGAGGGGAAATACCACAGCACCAAATCGATCCATTGCTATCAAAACTAGGCTCTGGATAGACACAGCATTGGAGACATCGGTAAAATAGGGAGACAGCTTACATATGGCCTCGCCAAGAGGACCACTGATCAGCCAGGAGTTGACATACAACCTTGTTAGAAGCCGCGGGAACAGGAAAATTGGAAACAGAAGATCGGACATGGCCATGTTCACGATGATAAAGTTGGTGGATTTTCTCATGGTTTTCCTCTTGTAGACAATTATTCCGATGAAGGAATTTACCGCCAGTGAAACTACAAATAGCAGGCAGTAAGCAAAGGTTTCTCCGATTTTTTCTGCTGTAGGATTGAAGCTGCAGCTGGATGGCTGTGTTCCATTCATCGTTATGTTCAAGTTTTCCATCATCCTCGTGGTTTCTTATCCAGCTTAATTACTCTCAAAAATTATTTTTCATCTGGTTTGTTAACAAGTAAGCACCACGCTATTTATGTTCTACAGAAGGCGGGATTATCTTTTGTCTTGAGGTCATTTATGCGCACGCGCAGGTAATTAATAATTTAAAAATAAACATGACAATGTTTTCAAAACTGGCTTAATTTGCCGATGTTAACTGAAAACGTGCGAGGAACATGATGAACAGCCATTACCTTATGATAATGAAATGATATAGAAAATTTCCACGATTCCGTGAAAGGACGATTTTTCGCGATACTTAAGTTCCAGAGTAGTTTTTGGGGATTTAATTCCCTTACTTTGTTTGATGATTTTTAAACTTTTATTTTTTTTTGCAAAGACCGTTTTAACTGAGCTTGCGCTCGAAAATTGTCTTTTATAGTATGGTAATGAAAATAAAAAATCGGTTGTTTTTGGAACCTGGGGTTCGATGTGGTGATCCAAGAAGCCTCTATATATATTTAGTCTAATTTACTAAGGTGAATATAAAGAATCCGACTAGCTGATTGGTCGAAAAATTCGGCATCTGACGCTATATTCACCGCGCGAGGTGGTGAATATAGGATGTTAAGGTGTGGTTGCTAAGCTAAGCCAAATGTGTTGTGCTGGCAAGTAAAGATGGCGACAGCAGCGACTCGTTTTGAAAGAAATTTTCGTTTATTCTAAAGACATCACTCCAAGTTCAGGATATTCAAAGCATTGGGAATTTAGGTAAATGACTACAAAGACGTTTGGACGGAAAACCTTTTCAAGAAAGTTTGATCTACTGAAATGAAAGAAAAATGTTGGCATAGCGATGCAACGAATTCTTACCTCTAAACGGAAGTCTCTCAAGATAATCAAATATACAGACGATTTGTATTGCTTAACAAATGTCAACTCTGCTGTTACTTTATTTTCTCACATAAGCTGGACATTCTCATTTCAGTGGCCTTACTCCCATATATTACAATTTTGTTAAAATTAAAATACTTCGGTTCTTCAGACAAACAACATGTACATACGAAAATGCATTTTCATCGATGATCAACAATGAGAGAGGAAGTTTGTTTTGTGACGTCTTTACTACAAGAATCAACGGCGCCTGTAATGACCATATTGGACTTTTGACATTTCCGCGACATGTTAATTTTAGCCTGCAATCACATCCGTCATCTCCCCACTCCAGGAAAAATCGGCGAGAGACACGATAGGTTGTGCTAGAAATTGGCTCGCTTCTACGTTCTGCTGTATTGTAATGCCAATATTAGAAATATATTTGTGAAAAAGGATAATTCTAGAAGCAAAAAAATGTCTCAGTGTTTTTATTCTCCGGCTTAGCCTGTAAACGCGTAGTTTTCACTTTTCGTGAAGTAGTAGTAGTTACTGTAGTAGCTTTATTTATCCACATATCACAAAATTGAACACGGGAGCTGTGCATTACAAGTAAGTATTAAAAATAGGAACTATATATTTATGTATATTAAAAATAGATGAAATTAAGTATTAGGAATTAATGTATAAGAAGATGACAATAAGTAAGTAAATAAGTAAGTGAAAACAAAGTTTTTTTGAAATATACGTTGAATTTCATTTTTTACTTCTGCAATGCGTTTCTACATAACTGTTGCATTGCTTTTAATACAAATGTCAATTCGGCAAAACATCTCATTTAGCCATAAACAAATGTTAATTAAAATTCAAGTGCGAATACTTCTTTTAGGCATAATTGTATTCTTCAAACAAGCAACGTGTTGTGTTATTCATGCATAAGAAATAAAAAGAGGTTATTCAGCGAAAAGTTTGTTGTATAGGAGTGTTCACTGTTGATCAACATTACGTCAAATTTGTTTTGTTATTCAAATTTGGCAATCATTAAACAAAATAACTCTTTGTTTCAACAGCCAATAGTTCTCTGGTTGGCACATTATGAACAATAGGTGACGTAGCGAGAAACATCGCTATAATACCGCTGGGTATTTTTACGAGTCAGTTAATTTATTTTTCGAGGCTTTGCAATTGTGTAGCACACGCGGTCAGGAGGATTAAGACGAGTGTAATACGGTCTCATATTTGCACTCGTTTTGGTGCGTATACACACTCTAAAATTCTATGTCGTATAACAAACAGCTGTATTCAGCCACCGGCTTTCAAGGTGGAAGCATTCGGGCCGCTTTGTGTGCCGTGAAATCAGGAATGAATTCTCTTCAACGTCAGGAAACATGAAAAAAGGTATAACTCTTGCCAGGTGAGCTCAAATGATCGGAGAAAAAAAATGAATTTCTCCCTGAAGTTCCAAACTAGCCAAAGTCTAAACCAGGTATTCAACTGTCGAGATCTGCAGGCAGTTTAAAAAGATAATCTCTATCTTGAGCAGGATTTAAACCTGACATTGTTCTTGCCTCGAGCAATAACAGTTATTAGTAAAAATCTACTAGTATACTAATGAAAATGAGACAATCTGATTGGCTGTGCTACTCGTATACTATCAGCCATTAGTGTGCAGTGGCTGGAGGTCTTCTCGTCTTCCGTTTTTATTCAGATTTGCCGCGTTGTGGGATTTATTTTTGACTTGAGAATTTTACGGATCTTCGAAAATTAAATGATAATGTTCGATCAAGGAAATTTTCGATGATCCGTAATACGCACGGCGGTGTGTATATTGAATGCATGCATAAAATGACGTGTGCAAATGTCTTTATCGCTCAGAAGAAAATTTTGTCGCTCCCTCCATGCTACCTCTAATTGTTTTAGGTTAAACTTAAGTATTAATTTTTTAAAAGTTATAAATCGACTGAGTGATTTTTCATTTCCATCTAAATGAAACATGATTTGTATGAAAACCGGCGGCAAAACGTCTCGCGTGGTGTTCAGTAAGCAAGTTGAATGAAAAGGGAGGACAAGTTTTCTTCGGATTAATCTTCGCTCTGTGTCTTCTAAAGTTTCACTGATATATTCTGGAAAATTGTGCAAATGGTTTAGCTTAAAATGGGAAGATCCGAAACAATTGTGGAGCTGAACATTATATTCATTTTACAAGTCGAACGGACAGTTGAACGGAGCCGAAGGTTTCACTTGTTTACGGCGGGCAAGCGCTTCACGAACTGCCGTATTTAAGAGTGACTGCCTGTTGGGATCGAGAATGGTCCGTCAAAGACCCATTTGGCGAATCGCTGATATTTTGCCCAAAGATACCCTTTGGTGAACTATTTTCAAAAATCATATTTAAAAGTTCCAGCGATTTTTTAATTTTCTGAAAATCGCGAAAATTTGAAAGTGCGGTCAAAGTGCAGTTTTTCGCTTCATCAAACGCCCAAAATAAGGTCCAAGGACGAAGCACCACCGAAGCCTTAAAATAAATTCAATTGACGCCAAACTTCACACAAAGTCGAAACAACTATTCCTATGCATTGTTCACTTGTAATAATTTTCAAGTACGTTGATATTGTAATTTTTCAAGCCATTTGAAAAACACCTTCGAAGACCACTAAAAATGGCGGCAGAATATCGTTAATGTTTAATACCACAGAAATGGGCCTGGTACCTCATTTTTCGATAATTTTATTTTACAGCCCTAACATAGGGCGTCGATAAAGTCAGGAACACGGAACATCCCGGAACATCCCGGAACATTCCGGAACATTCCGGAACATTCCGGAACATCCCGGAACAAATAAAAATAAAAATTAATTAATTAATTAATTAATTAAAACTTAACAAGAAAGAAAAAAAAATTAAAAATAAACAATAAATAAATAAATAAATAAATATAAAAACAAGAAAGGAAAAAATGGTCTCGTCTCCGAATATGAAAATATATTTAGTGGGAAGTTGGGTGGGGGAGGGGGTGCTGGATATAGTGACAACTGACCGCAATGACTGTAGGCTCACCTTTGTAAAATCATGAATATTCAAGATAAACAAACTCACAGGGCTGTTCTAACTACCCCCACCGGGCCACCCCTGCCAGTTGTTCGCCATGGGGTCAATCATGTGACGGTCATGACATCTCTGGCTCTGTGATTGTGAGAAACGTACCGTAAACGTGAATTTCGTCATAGCCTATGGCTCCGTCCGCGGTAGGTCCGCGGTAAGGAAGGCGTGAAAAGAAAAGGGCGAGCCAGGGCCCAGGGGAGAGTGGGAAGGCGGCGCCTTCGTTCTCCTCCCAAGTCCCCAGTCAATTTTTTCCCCGATTTCCTCTTCGCCCTATACCCCACTTAGGAGCCTGTTCACAGCCTAATCTCGTCGACCAAAACACACAGCTTGATTAAGTTCTTCTCACAATCATGACCGTCACCTGATTGACGTCGTGGCAAACAACTGGCAGGGGTGGCCGGGTGATAGTTAGAACAGCCACCCCCACCCCCTTCCAACGTCTTCTTGAAAAAAATAAAGGTTTAGGATTTTATAAAGGTGAGCCTTCAATCATTACGGTCAGTTGTATAAATTGTATTTTGTTCACTACATATCCAACACCCCCTACCTCGCACAACTTCCCACTAATTATATTTTTAAATTCGGAGATTGGACCATTTTTTTCTTCTTGTTTTTCTTTTTCTTTCTTGTTTAGTCTTAATTTAATTTTAATCATTTAATTAAGTTATTTATTTATTTTTATTTTTTCATTTCTTTTTATGTTCCGGGATGTTCCGGAATTTTCCGGAATGTTCCGGAATGTTCCGGAATGTTCCGGAATGTTCCGGGATGTTCCGTGTTCCGGACTTTATCGACGCCCCCTAACATATCATTATGGAACATTTACCATGCCAAGTTTCAGGTTCGAACTCGAAAGGCTTCCCTTCGAAAAAATCGAAAATCTATGTAATGTGTTCGGGCCAAATGACGCACGATTTAGAGACGATTGAGGTTAATGAACTTCAAGTGGGCCCATAAAATTCTAAAATTAATTTCAATCTTGGCAATTTGTAGCGTGAAGCTGGCAAAAATATCCAATAGCATGTAGAAGACGCATTCAGAGGCTTTAGAAGATATTGAAAGTCAAATTTGAGATAGAAATCCCTCTAATTTTACCAACGGTTTATAGTATTCGCAATGTACAGTAGTTACAATAAGTAAACAAACGATTGTTCGTCGATCGGTCTCTCGAGAGGTCAGGATATCAAGAACAGTTCAAAGGTTCGGCAATGTATTACTGGAGCGAATATCTAGCAGAAGACCAAAATGTCAGTGTTGTAGTCTGGTAGTAATTTCAAAACAAATTGTGTCTAAATAATATTGAAAAACAAGAAGCAAAACTATCCGACCCCAAACAAATACACATAATTTAGCGCTATAAATTATCGTGCAAAGTAGCCACAAGAAACATACCCAAAAGCCATACGTCCACCTCAGTGCTACATCATATTAGCTTCCACAATTCCAAGCTGCTTTCTGTTATAAACATCAGGGAAAATCTGAATCCATTTTCTGGCGGCATATTCAGTACCATCGGCAGTGCGTATCATATGTCAGGCAAAAGTGTTGTTGACATTTGAGCCTCAAAAAATGTCACGCAACTCAACACCTGAATTAGCTATCAGGCCAACTTTACTTTACAACTTTTTAATACTACTTCATTGAAAAACTCTGACAATATATTAGCACTATAATTATGTGAATTGTAATGAATTTTGGTGGATTTATTTTTTTGCGGGAAATCGGTCTTTGTGGGATCTGTTTTTGCAAATTATGAGAGTGGGGAGAGGTGGATAATTTTGACAGGAATATTTTTTTTCCGAACTATTTATAAACAACTATGTAAAGATCTTGCAACATTGCATTCCTGGCCATTCCCGAGATGGATTGTGCATTATTTTCCATTCTTCTCCGAATAGCAATACGGGATTTTTATTAACAACCTCCCCCTCCCCTCCCCCCTTCTTCTCTCTCAAAAAGTACAATGAGATATGTTTGCTAAGTATGAAAAGGCGCAAAATACTGAAAGTTCTCTATAATTTACTTTCGGCACGTGCACTTGCTAGTAATGTCCTTTAGAAGTGCCAAGTATGGAGCCTTTTTACGCACGGGTGGGAGAGCTATATCTACACTCTATCTAGGCCCAGGGTGCACACGCGTTGCAACATCGGTAGCTTGAGTAACGTCAACGTATCATCCAGCGCCATTGCACACACGTCGTGCTGATCGTACACGAGAGGATGCTGGAGCTGGATTGTTTTTTACAGCCTCCTTTGTCTGACTAAAATTAGTCTCCACCTGCGATGCCTGGACATCCATCTCATCAAGGTCCCTTTGGCGCACTGCAGCACTTTCGCGAGAGAAGAAGGAGGCGACCTGCGAGGCAGCGAGAAATTCGGATACTTGAAAAAGACGTACACTATCAGTGACAAACAAAAGTCATGCCTATTGGCCAAATTCCGTATTGGCCAAACGTCGGGCCGAAAGCTTGACGCCGAGATTGTTGCGCGGGAAATGCGACGAGCCCGTGTCACTGATAGTGTACGTCTTTTTCAAGCATTCGAATTTCTCGCCGCCTCGCAGGAGTGCGCCAAAGGGACCCTGATGAGATGGATGTCCTCAGACAAAGGAGGCTGTAAAAAACAATCCAGCTCCAGCATCCTCTCGTGTACGATCAGCACGACGTGTGTGCAATGGCGCTGGATGATACGTTGACGTTACTCAAGCTACCGATGTTGCAACGCGTGTGCACCCTGGGCCTAGATAGAGTGTAGATATAGCTCTCCCACCCGTGCGTAAAAAGGCTCCATACTTGGCACTTCTAAAGGACATTACTAGCAAGTGCACGTGCCGAAAGTAAATTATAGAGAACTTTCAGTATTTTGCGCCTTTTCATACTTAGCAAACATATCTCATTGTAATTTTTGAGAGAGAAGAAGGGGGGAGGGGAGGGGGAGGTTGTTAATAAAAATCCCGTATTGCTATTCGGAGAAGAATGGAAAATAATGCACAATCCATCTCGGGAATGGCCAAGAATGCAATGTTGCAAGATCTTTATATAGTTGTTGATAAATAGTTCGGAAAAAAAATATTCCTGTCAAAATTATCCACCTCTCCCCACTCTCATAATTTGCAAAAACAGATCCCACAAAGACCGATTTCCCGCAAAAAAATAAATCCACCAAAATTCATTACAATTCACATAATTATAGTGCTAATATATTGTCAGAGTTTTTCAATGAAGTAGTATTAAAAAGTTGTAAAGTAAAGTTGGCCTGATAGCTAATTCAGGTGTTGAGTTGCGTGACATTTTTTGAGGCTCAAATGTCAACAACACTTTTGCCTGACATATGATACGCACTGCCGATGGTACTGAATATGCCGCCAGAAAATGGATTCAGATTTTCCCTGATGTTTATAACAGAAAGCAGCTTGGAATTGTGGAAGCTAATATGATGTAGCACTGAGATGGACGTATGGCTTTTGGGTATGTTTCTTGCGGCTACTTTGCACGATAATTTATAGCGCTAAATTATGTGTATTTGTTTGGGGTCGGATAGTTTTTCTTCTTGTTTTTCAATATTATTTAGACACAATTTGTTTTGAAATTACTACCAGACTACAACACTGACATTTTGGTCTTCTGCTACTTCTTCACTTTGTGTGAAGTTTGGCGTCAATTGGATTTATTTTAAGGCTTCGGTGGTGCTTCGTCCTTGGACCTTATTTTGGGCGTTTGATGAAGCGAAAAACTGCACTTTGACCGCACTTTCAAATTTTCGCAATTTTCTGAAAATTAAAAAATCGCTGGAACTTTTAAATATGATTTTTGAAAATAGTTCACCAAAGGGTAACTTTGGGCAAAATATCAGCGATTCGCCAAATGGGTCGTTGACGGACCATTCTCGATCCCAACAGGCAGTCACTCTTAAGCTTCGTATCCGATATTTATTGTGCTGATTCCAGCTGAAATTGCCAAGCCTCTTAGTCTAATGCAATTAAGAATTGGTTCATGCTTAGCGTGCGTATATCGAGTTATGGATGCACGCGGGAAGTTGAAGAGCACGAGAGAAGTGTAAGAGTTGCTCGACGACCATTAACTGGCAGGATTGTTAAATAAAAACGGTTGACACACAAATGTATTTGAGATCATGCAGACGGCAGATTTATGAAGATTTTTGGAATCATCGTCATCATCGTCAATCTTACAATGTTATGGTCTTCCTAAGAGTCGTGATTAACATTAACTACATTAAATTAAAATAATATCCAAGTCAGTCTTTCAAGAAAGAAACTCCTAGAATATAAACCGATAGCTCAGGACTTGTAAGGCCGAATGTTTTGAGAATAAGTTCTGACTTGGGTTGATGTTGTTTTACCTGTTGCTTATGAATACTACAGAGATAAACATGGAGAACAGTGTCTAAAAAAATAGAGAAAGTGCGTGGTGGAGGAGGGGAGAAGAGAAGAGAGGAAGTTATAAAAAGAAAAAGCTACATAGAATGGTGATTGTAAACATAATGACTTAACAACAATGAATATATTACTGAGATTTTATTATGCATTTTATTACTTCCTAGTCAGTTAAACGGACGAATGAGGAGTTTACATGCAATATAACTACAAAATGTCTTGCAAAAACAGAGTCCACTGAGAGCAGTTAGAAACTGCTATGGCGAAAGTTCCTCAACTACATAATTTATGTACACTGAATTAAATTAAACGGTATTAATAGCACTAAATTTTACAACTGAAAAGTGTTGAAAAATATTTAAAAACCGAATCGGACAAAGGGTTTCTCCCTGCCGGCTTCTAGTTTGTGGCCTTTAATTTCTGTACATAACATCGCATTTCATTTCCGCTTTCTGGATTATACAATCTGTTGATCTTAAAAATACTGAAATCGACAAATCATGTCAGAGTCCTTTTTTGACCAATTCGAGAAATCGTTCCTTTAAATAAAGAATACTCAGTTAGATCACCGAGAGCGGACTAGATTTTGTTTGATGATTGTTTCAGTACGAACAGCTCGTTTCTAATATATTTGAAAGAAATACTAGGAAGTGGATAGATTACGAGACTACACTGCACTAAAGCAGTGAAGGAGATTCTTAAGACCTTGACGATAATTCCTACTGAAAATGAAACAGATGCAAGGGTTTAGGGCACAATTTGCGTAAGCCATGAAATGGGAAACAATGATGAAGTATTCGAAGCCACAAGACCATGTCATGTTGTCGGATACAAAGAAGACCAAAATCCAGGCGATAGTGTAGGGAAGCCAGCATACTGCAAAGGCCAGGAGAATAGCAATGGACATCTTCAGCACTTTTCGTTCCCTTTTCGCGCGTTGTTGTTCAGCGTTGACCGATTGCTCGCCTGGAGTCTTCTGTGACTTGAGCTTTGCAACAATGATGGAATAAAGTACGGCTATCAACACCAATGGTGTATAAAAGAATAGAACATGCATTGCTATAATGTAATTTTCGAAGGACGAGGACTCTCCAAAGACTTCATTCCACTGCATCTTACACGCCAGCCCTCCTGGATATTCAACCAGTGTGAAAGCGATGAGATCTGGTGTGTTGATAGCCAGCGCGACGATCCAAGTAGCGAGAATGATGAAGGAGCACAGTTTTGAACTGATGAGTGGGGAACGGAGGGGAAATACCACAGCTCCAAATCGATCCACTGCTATTAAAACTAGGCTCTGGATAGACACAGCATTGGAGACATCGGTAAAATAGGGAGACAGCTTACATAAGGTCTCGCCAAGAGGACCACTGATCAGCCAGGAGTTGACATACAACCTTGTTAGAAGCCGCGGGAACAGGAAAATTGGAAACAGCATATCGGACATGGCCATGTTCAGGATGATAAAGTTGGTGGGTTTTCTCATGGTTTTCGTCTTGTAGACAATTATTCCGATGAAGGAATTTCCCGCCAGTGAAACTACAAATAGCAGGTAGTAAGCAAAGGTTTCTCCGATTTTTTCTGCTGTAGGATTGAAGCTGCAGCTGGATGGCTGTGTTCCATTCATCGTTATGTTCAAGTTTTCCATCATCCTCGTGGTTTCTTATCCTGCTTAATTACTCTCAAAAATTATTTTTCATCTGGTTTGTTAACAAGTAAGCACCACGCTATTTATGTTCTACAGAAGGCGGGATTATCTTTTGTCTTGTGGTCATTTATGCGCAGGTAATTAATAATTTGAAAGTAAACATGACAATGTTTTCAAAACCGGCTTAATTTGCCGATGTTAACTGAAAACGTGCGAGGAACATGATGAACAGCCATTACCTTATGATCATGTAATGATGTAGAAAATTTCTACGATTCCGCCGTGAAAGGACGATTTTTCGCTATGTTCCAGAGGAGTTGTGGGATTTAATTCCCTTACTTTGTTTGATGATTTTTAAAGGTTTTTTTGCAAAGACCGTTTTAACTGAGCTTGCGCTCGAAAATTGTCTTTTATTGTTATGGTAATGTATATTATGAAAGTGCATTTTCAGTGATGATAAACAATGAGTGACTCAGAGGAAGTTTGTTTTGTGAATTTCATTTTTTACTTCTGCAATGCGTTTCTACATAGCTATTGCATTCCTTTTAATACAAATGTCAATTCGGCAAAACATTCTCATTTAGCCATAAACAAATGTTAATTAAAATTCAAGTGCGAATACTTCTTTAGGCATAATTGTATTCTTCAAACAAGCCGACGTGTTGTACATGTGTTATTCATGCATAAGAAATAGAAAGAGGTTATTCAGCGAAAAGTTGTATAATACGGCTGGGTATTTTTACGAGTCAGTTAATTCATTTTTCGAGGCTTTGTGTAGCACACGCGGTCAGGAGGATTAAGACGAGTGTAATACGGTCTCATATTTGCACTCGTTTTTGGTGCGTATTCACACTCTAAAATGCTATGTCGTATAACAAACAGCTGTATTCTGCCACGCTTAAAGAGCAAACCCATCGTGACGTCTTATTGCACTACTGTCAAATAATACCCCTGATACCATATTGTACTTCAGAAAATTCACGATCGATTTGTCTCATGTTAAATAATATACTTTGCGCCTCAGTTATATATCGCGAATTTTTTTTCCAATGACGTAACGTGAAAATTAGGTGCAAAGTACGAAAGACTAAAATGGCTGTCAAAGGGGGCCAACAATTTTACCATTATTTTAGTGAGTTGTACTCGGTTTTATTTTAGCCCTGCGAATATGTATTCTTTTACAGTCGTGAACTCTGCTTGTTTCACAAAACACTGTTGCATAATGGCCTCTCCTATACGTTAATTAAAATTTTCATCGCAATAAAATTTGGCAGAAATTGCGTGATCTCAATCAACAATTATGTAAGTGAAATAAACAGCTGAGTTTTGCTGGTTTAAACATGACACGTCGAGATATTTTGTTGTCGTTTAGTTGAATATATTTCGATGTATCGTCAAGAAAGATATTCTATGTATTTCTTACTGCTTTGAAATATTTACTATCCACAAAAAAAACCTCAATATGTTTTATTCTTTACCAATTTGGAGCTATTGTCTCGTTTGCTGCTGGGCTTACATCCTCGGGATAGACGGGACGAGCCGACGTTAATCGGGCAAAATCGGATGTGACGAACAAGAACGGGCGCCGCGCCGAAGTACGTCGTCTCGACCCAAACTAACTGCCCCTGAGTCTCCGAGGATGATGGGCTTACCGAGTGAGCTCCTATTTATAGCGCGCCTTGAGTATGACGTGGACCTGATAAGTACTTCAATTTTCCAGAATAAAACGATTTATAGTTTCTAAACAAACTGTTGTGTTGTGTGGGAGGGTAACTGAAACTTGACCCGAGAGTAAGCAAACTGCGCGCGTGATTTTGGCTCAGGAAGAGTTTTTTACGAACCGCTCTACTCTAAGGGGATACTACGGTGCAGTGCTAGCCTCCTCCGCAGGCAACTCTTACATAAAGGCACGAGTGAGAGACTGGTACGGAGGACAAAAAGGTGACTGAGGAGGCTAGTGCAGTGCAATGCTGCACTACTCATCAAAAGTAGACAAGGAGATTCTTAAGACTGACGATAATTTCCACTGAAAATAAAACAGATGCAGGGGTTTATCGCACAATATGCGTAACCCATTAAAAAGGAAACAGTGATGAGTATGTGAAGCCACAAGACCATGTCATGTTGTCAGATGCGAAGAGGGACAGAATCATTCCGATAATGACCTGCAAGCCAAGACAATAGCAATGGACATCTTCAGCACATTTCGTTCCCTTTTCGCGCGTTGTTGTCCAGCGTTGACCGATTGCTCGCCTGGAGTCTTCTGTGACTTGAGCTTTACACGGATAATGATGTATATGACAGCTATCAAAATCAAAGGGATATTTAACAATCATTCCACGAAATCGAGTCGTACATTAACTCATAGCCAACGAGGCGTAGCCGAGTTGGCTATGAGTTCATGTACGACGAGATTGAGTGGAATAATTGTTTTATAATATACTCACCACAGGATATTGCAATTAAAAATTACTGGGGAAAGAACGGAAGGAAAAAACAGAGGAAAAATGGGATATTTATCGTACCCAAATAAGGTAGTAATGGTACATTGCCTCATATGCCTTAAGTAGGGAACCAATCAGATTGTCCAAAATTGCAATATCCTGTGGTGAGTATATTATAAAACATAATATAATGATTAATGCTATCACGCCATAATTATGAAAGGACGAGGACTCTCCAAAGACTTCATTCCACTGCATCTTACACGCCAGCCCTCCTGGATATTCAATCAGTTTGCGCGCGAAGAGATATGGGGAGTTCAGTGATAGCCATCGCGACGATCCAAGTGCGGGCGAGAATGAAGAAGGGGCACAGCTTTTAACTGATGCGTAGGGAGCGGAAGGGAAATACAACAGCACCAAATCGATCCACTGCTATCAGAACCAGGCTCTGAATAGACACAGCATTGGAGACATTGTGTAAAGTTGTGTAAAGCCAAGAAGAAAAGCTAGAAAAACATGGCGGCCGATGAGGCGATGGAAGTGCGTACTGGGCGTACTGATGTATGAATGATTATTGTATTTTTTCACTTTGTGATCCTTTAAACCAGATAAACATCTTCCTCAAGGTTTTCGTTTTTAAGGTGGCCCGCTGTTATTTATTGGAGCGGAGGCTCCCTTTTTAAAAACTAATTTTCCGCATGAAAGCGTTAATAACCGATTTCTGTAATGTTTGGTAATCTAAACAAGGAATCTTCCAATTATAGAAGGCTTTTAATTTTAGATAAAGATAGATTTTTTTCTGATTACGTTCAATAAGTTCCAAGACTTCAAGGTTTACTGTGAGCAAGTTTCCACAAAAACGGCTGCATAGAAATTGCTACACAGTTCACTACTTAATTTTCACTTCAAAATGATATGCCTTGTGTATTTCTTCAGCTGTTGCAAGAACGCTAAAATAATTATTATATCGCACCTATCATTGGAAAGCTTAATGTTATCTAAAACTTTGCTGAATAATCGGAAAAGATCGGAAACTCCAAGGAAAAGCTATAAGCGAATGAAGAACAAGATGTTTATGTGCGTAATTTGTGAATTTAAAGATATTCAAGTTTGTTCGACTTTTGAAAAAACTACCGATTTGTTTTCGCTTATTTCTAAGTATGATAAAATACAGCATATATACAAACGGCCTAACCTTGTTTCAGGCGTATAGCGTCGATGAAGCTCGGGAATTTGGCTCGTCAATTTAGCTGCTTCATGTCTTCCATTTTACAAATGCTAGGAAAACCCCACGTGTTCCGTTAATTATTCAAATTTGCCGCGTTCTGGAATTTATTTGTTACTTGGGAATTACGGATCATCGAAAATTTCCTTGGAATGTCATTGATCGTTCATATATCATTTAATTAAATTTTCGATGATCCGTAAAATTCCCAAGTGCAAAAAAAATCCCACAACGCGGCAAATTTGAATAATTTACGGAAGACGAGGGATTTTCAAAGCATTGGTAAAATGGAGGACATGAAGTAGCTAACTTGACGACTTAATTCGCCGAGCTTCGTCGAGGCTACACGCCCAAAACTAGGCGAGGTCGTTTTCATATATGCTGGATTTTATCATACTTAACAATTACGGAAAACAAATCGGTAGTTTTTTCACAAGTCGAACAAACGTGAATATTTTGAAATTCACAAATTACGCACTATAAACATCTCGTTCTTCGTTTGCTTATAACTTTTACTGGGAATTTCCGATCTTTTCCGATTATTCAGCAAAGGTTTAGGTGGTGTCAAGCTTTCTAACAATAGGTGCGATCTTAGCATTATTGAGCGTTCTTGCAACAGATGAAGCAAATACACGAGCATATTATTTTGAAGCTAAAATTCAGCAGTGAACTGTGCAGCAATTTCTATGCAGCCGATTTTGTGGAAACTTGCTCACAGTAAACATTGAAGTCTTGGAACTTATTGAACGTAATTAGAAAAAAATATATCTTCGTTTTATGAAATATTCGCGATTTCGTAAAAAACAAGGTTTTCTAATAGCGCTTGTATCTCTAAATCTTAAATCTTTGCCCTAAAATTAAAAGCCTTCTAAAATTTAGAGATTCCTTATTTTGAATACCAAAAATTAGAGAAATCGGTTGACACTTTCCTGCCCAAAAGTAGTTTTAAAAAAGGGAACCTCCGCTCCAATAAATAACCGCGGGCCACCTTAAGGGGATGGGGGGGGGGGGGGGGGGGGGGGCAGAAAGTGCCCGCGCTGACTTCAAATTTATCGTACTTAAAGAGCATTCAAGCAATCATAGCCAAACTTTATGACTTTCCTAAAAATTAACTGGGAACATTTTGGGGTGTCAATATTTTGATCACGTGACTTGATGTTTCCATGGCAACCGAGTTTTGACAGGCCGTTTTAGCCAAATTTGGTATTTTCAGCTTAATTTTCAGTTTTCACGAGACTTCCGCTTTCTACGAATAGTTTCCTCCACAATCTTTGCAATTGTTGCATCCTTATATTGTTTTCGATGTTTTCAAATCAAATTTGGTGATTTTCTGACATTTCTGAACAATTTAAAAATCCAAGATGGCGGACATTTTTAAAGTATGACGTTATTTTGGCGTGATATGATATCACAATTGATTCGTGATTGTCACTAAAATAAACATGTTTGAATGTTTTATACACCACATAAGTTTCATTTTTATAGCACAAATAACTTTTGAGATACAGATCGTTTTACCCAAATTTTTTTTTTTTTAAGCGGCCGATGCATCATGGGCATCGAGCCGCTTCAAGAAATGCACTTTTTTTTCATGTCGCTAGCCTCTTCACGGTTGACATGATGTTATCGCACAACATCACGGTCTAAAATTAGCCAGGAGAGAATTTCTCTTCCACATTCTTTCTGTAGTGTCGTATAAGTGCGTAGATGTATTTAGTTTATTACAGTAATCGCATTGGAAAAAGCAAAGACAAATGTCCCACAGCGTGAACAGCAGTGTTGTTGCAAAATGTGCTAAATTTTGTTGTGTGACCTTTTCTCGTTATTCGATCCCACGGTTGACATGACGCAATCTCTGGTCATGTAAAGATGATGCAATAGAGGTATTGTGCTATGAGCATGAAGCAATCCGCATTGGGATTTCTCTTCCTGATCGCAGTTACGATACCCCGTGGTATATGTTTTTGTAAACGTGATTAGTGTCCTTGGATTAGTGGTATTAAGATAAATTAAGGTATGTTTTCAAATGACTATTTGTCATTAGTTGATGGCATTTGGATATATATTTCAGTTTCTACACAGTAATCTTAAAGTTAACCTATGAAGTCTGGAATAAGCTTATTAATCGTTTGTCGTGAAAGGTTTTAACATTCACACTTTTCCTACAAGAGATGAATAATTCAAATACTTTCTGTCTAGAAATCAAAAATGTGTGCATAAGAAAAGTGATTATTTTTAATACTGATCTGTGAAGCTGAGCATCTTAAAGTTAACCTATGAAGTCAGGAATAAGCTTATTAATCGTCTTTTCCTACAAGAGATGAATAATTCAAATACTTGCGGGGGAGAAATAAAAAATGTGTGCATAAGAACAGTGATTCTTTTTAATACTAATCTGTGAAGCTGATCATGTATGTGCTGATGCAGAGTTTCAGAATGTAGTTGGATAACAAACAAAA
This sequence comes from Desmophyllum pertusum, assembly GCA_029204205.1. Taxonomy (NCBI): domain Eukaryota; kingdom Metazoa; phylum Cnidaria; class Anthozoa; order Scleractinia; family Caryophylliidae; genus Desmophyllum; species Desmophyllum pertusum. The sequence goes on from MU827808.1 coordinate 774,776, forward strand.
AGTCGTCTTTCTTACTTCAGCAGAAATGAAACTTGATGACTTGAAATGACACAGGGAGCAGAGGAGTCGAATTGCGTTACTGCGTTATTCGATCTTGTTATTGTTTTCTCTTTGTCGTCCCAGCGGGTACTTAATGATCGAATAATGTAGTAATGCAATACACCGCGTATAAAGCCGAATAGATCGACTCACAAAGGTCATCGTATAAAGCATATAAATCGAAACTCGAAAAAGTCCAATTTTGATCCTCTACTGCCTGTGGAAAATATTGAAAATGTTTACATACGGTAGCTTCCTGATCTCAGTCTTTACATATGGATGGAAACGAATTCAAAAAAGCACCACACACGACATAAACTTTGTTGAATCATAGAAATCAAGATTACTCTTTAATCAGTAGTAGTGGACCAAGTCATCTTGAAACATGGACTACTTAAACACAGGATTATCTGTCTGTGATCTTTCTTGAGCTTGTCACAAAGTTCCTTTTGTTGTTTGAATCGGAAGTGAGCTATCAAAATAATCATTGATAAAAACAACTGTTTTATCAACTGCCACGTATTTGAGTTGCATTTTAACTAATCAATCATTTTTTGTTCAATTTATTAAGCGGCCGATGCCCATATATGGGCATCGAGCCGCTTCAAGAAATGGACGGTTTTTTTCATGTCGCTAGCCCTAGCCCTAGCCCTCTACACGGTTGACATGATGTTATCGCATCTCGGTCTAAAATTAGCCAGTGGAGAATTTCTCTTCCACAGGCTTTCTGTAGTGCCGTGTAAGTGCGTACATGTATTGAGTTTATTACAGGAATCGCACTGAAAAAAGCAAAGACAAATGTCCCACAGCAGTGAACAGCAGTGTTGTTGCAAAATGTGCTAAATATACGATCCCAGCGGGGAATCGGCTTCCGGTTTCACGCAAACTGCGGACTTTAGCGAGACTGGCGTGACTACTTGTTTTTTTCACTGCACTTTCCCCAGTTGACATTGCATTGCATTGTGAGGGGTTTTCGCATTACATTGTAAACGTAGCCAGGAGACATGCAAATAAATAGCCACTAGATAATTTCTGTTCTGTTTAATACATGCACCTCATTAAACGAACGATAAAACTCGGTCCCAAAAACATAACAGTTTTTCTTACACAATTCCACAGCATATATGTCATTCACAATTTATTTTCACGTTGAGCGAAAACACATCTGTGCCCTTGTTGATTATGATGCAATTGACATTAGCTAAAATTTTCTACACAGTAAACTTGACCTAAGCTCAAACTTACGCTAGCCAAAATATTGCATCACCCAGTCACGTTTTTCGTCACGCAGGTTCGAAGTTGACTCTTAGATTTGGCGGGAGAACCTCAGAGTAAACTGACCGAGGGGGTGGAGGGGTGCATTGTTCTTTCTCCCTCAAGGTGAAATTGGCCCGGGGGGGGTTCTCCCAAAAATTTTGGGTGGGGGTGTGCCGCTGGGCTAGAACAACCCTAATTTTGCGAACCTGTTCCAGACTAAGGGCCTGTTTACATGGAGGGTGGGTGACCCGGGTACCCGGGTCACCCTCCCTCCATGTAAACAGGCCCTAAATGTTGAAAAAAGATACCCTATTCCGGACGATTCTTAACGATTTTCTTTCTAACTCAAAAGGCTAAACTACTAAGCAGCACTGCGAGTTGTAGTTGTATAGCTTTTTTAACACTACTACGCGTTTCCTTTCGTCTGACTACTTCATCTACCCTATGCCAGAGTATCAATTACCGATCTTCATGCCAACTCCTGGGAAACTGATACCCTGATACCCAAAAATGCCTTTTGGTATACCCTGTTCCAGACCAAAATGCTCAAAAACCATACCCTGTCCAGCTGCACGTTCCTATATAGCGAAAATAAGGGAGTGCCCCCCCCCCCCCCCCCCGGGAAATCGGCCGCTTGTAATCCCTTCAGGGTTCTTGTTTAGCTTAATTTTCAGTTTTCATAAAATTGTTGCTATTTACGATGAAATCTTTGCAAAATCTTTGCCGTTTTAGCATCTTTATATTTTTCTGGATTTTTCAAAAGAAATTTGGAGATTTTCTGACATTTTTGAACAATTTAGAAATCCAAGATTTCAGATCCAAGATGGCGGATTTTTTTAGCGTATGACGTCATTATGGCGTGTATGGCGTCATAATTGACACGTGACTGCCACTAAAATAAAGATTTTCGGATACTTTACACACCATGTAAGTTTCATTTTCATAGCGTCAATACTTTTCGAGATACGTAGGGGGGGGGGGGGGGGGGCACTATCTGCCCTTCGAGCCTCGTCGTTCAAATTTGAAGTATATGTTACGAGAGTTTGAGAACATGGAGTTTTGTGTCGAGAAATGCTACGACCACCCATTCCCGAAATAATTCAGCTTTAGTCACGTTGCCCAGTGAGGTGACTACGTACATTGGACAACAGATATTTACACCGATGTGCGTCTCTACGAAGCTCACTTATTACATCAATTCAAGCGTGCTTGTACAGCGATCAGAAGCCGTTTTATTTTCGATTCATCAGTTCAAAGCGAACGTTTGAGTTCTCATCAAAGAACGTTAACCCTATTCTGCCTGGGGGGTGGGGGGGGGGGGGGGGGGGGCGGGGACAGAAAGTGCCCGCGCTGACTTCAAATTTATCGTACTTAAAGAGCATTCAAGCAATCATAGCCAAACTTTATGACTTTTCCTAAAAATTATCTGGGAACATTTTGGTGTGCCAATTTTTTGATCACGTGACTTGATGTTTCCATGGCAACCAAGTTTTGACAGGCCGTTTTAGCCAAATTTGGTATTTTCAGTTTAAATGTCCGTTTTCATAAGATTTTCGCTTTTTACGAAGAGTTTCTTCCAAAATCTTTGCAGTTTTTGCATCCTTATATTGTTTTCGATTTTTTCAAATCGAATTTGGTGATTTTCTGGCATTTCTGAACAATGGAAAAATCCAAGATGGCGGATCCAAGATGGCGGACAGGTTTAAAGTATGACGTTACTTCGGCGTGATATGATATCATAATTGATTCGTAATTGCCACTAAAATAAACATGTTTGAATGCTTTATTCACCACATAAGTTTCATTTTTATAGCACAAATACTTTTCGAGATACAGATCGTTTTACCCAAATTTGTTGATTTTTTAGCTTAATTTTCAGTTTTCATAAAATGTTTGCTTTTTACGATGAAATCCTTCCAAAATCTTTGCCGTTTTAGCATCTTTATATTTTTCTTGATTTTTTCAAAGCAAATTTGGAGATTTTCCGACATTTCTGAACAATTTAGAAATCCAAGATTTAGGATCCAAGATGGCGGATTTTTTTAACGTATGACGTCATTATGGCGTGTATGACGTCATAATTGACACGTGACTGCCACTAAAATAAAGATTTTCGGATGCTTTACACACCATGTAAGTTTCATTTTCATAGCGTCAATACTTTTCGAGATACATAGGGGGGGCACTATCTGCCCCCACCCCAGGCTCAAAAAAAAAGCCCAGGCAGAATAGGGTTAATGGAGGATAAATTACAGCTAAAAGTATCAGACAATGTTTTTGAAAGGATTTGGAACATTTATGAGTTGGATTCCGAAGAGCAAGATATGTGATTTTCAATAGAAGATCAGGAGATCCGGGATAAATACTCGATTAAACGGTCTCAGCATTTGTTGAGAGCCGACGTCGAGGCCGTTTGACACCCCATCTCAACAATGTGGAGAGGTGTTGCGATATGTTGAGACGAGTTTAGACGGCCCACGCGTTTACCTGATGAGATCGGTCAAGCTCGACCCTAGCCTGCGTAGCAAGCGTTCCTGTACGAACGAAGAGCTTTTTCCGCGATCGAAGAACTTTTTCATAACCCAGTGGCTGATCTATTAAATATAGAATATCGATAAAACTGATTTATTGACGGTTTATTTGTTTAATACTTTTTGGCCGTAATGCACAAAAAAACTGTTCGCGCGCTCCGAGAGCCGTCTATCGATCGATAGTAGGTGCCTGTGTAGCCAATCAGATTGCGAGTTTACCAATAGTCAGCCACTGGGTTATGCTACGTGTAATAGTTATTTTACTACAGTACATGGAACCCGGTTAATACGGACACCAACGGGGGACACGCTAACGTGTCCGTATTAACCGAGTGTCCGTATTAAGCGGGCTCTGAGAATAAACGTCACGGACACACGTAACAGGCAAAAAACGTCAAAGAGGAAGAAGGCTACAAGCAATGACTCCAGTAAAAGGCCAATGAAGTGAAACTTTTGTGTGAGCACAGTGAGCAGAGAACTTTAAGGATCTTTAACGTCTGCAACGGTCAAACACCGGAAGAAAGACAGTTGTCAAACACGTCACACTATATTGTGCTACTGTTTTAGTAATAAAATCGTAATAACCTGTAGTCAAGCTTTCCTTTTCTAACAGGGTACAATCAGCACATAATAGTGAAAAATGAAAATATTCAGTGCACAGATAACCAGTGTCCGTAAAGCGAGGTTAACTTTGTATGAGAGCGTGTCACTCGGGTCACAGAAAAGTGTCCGTTGTCCGTATTAACCGGTGTCCGTATCGAAGCGGGTTAATATAAGAGAAAATATATGAGCCTTTCGTTGGGACAAACAAAACTGTCCGTAATAAGCGGGTGTCCGTAAAGCGGGGTTCCACTGTATTGGTAAATCAAATCTAAAGATCTCTACTACGTGACCATAAGCACAAACCCAAACAGAAACTTCAGTCGTGTAGCTTGCAAACGTTTTATTGTTTAAAGCTTAACTTTGGTAACTTTATTCAAGAAACAAAACCAAAACCTCTATAGGTACATAATATATAGATAATATATTTGCAAATATGTCTTAACACTCCCATTTTAAAGAAAAAATACATAAACCTCAATGCCCCGTTAGAGGGGATCTAAATATGGTGCTATTTGGTTCGTCCGGACCAAATAAGGAATATGACCTCACTCCGGTGTCAGATAGCTTATTCTCCTCTTTCAACTGAGATAACAGATCCAAACCGGAAAAACTGGAATACGTGTTGAACTTGACATGTCGATTATCCGGTTTGTCCATGTCCTTGACCTTGGAGAATCCTTCTGGTTGGGGTGTTGCCTTCGGTTCACAAGGCGCTAAGCTTTTTTCTGGATTCTGATTCATAAACTGGTTCTTCTTAGACTGGTTGTTATACACGGGATTGTATAACTGGTTAAATGGAGGCTCAAGCTTAACTTTCGCGCGAACGACATCGTTATTTAACCGAGTCTCTTTCGATCCCGCCTTGTCTTCGGGTTTCCCAGGGTTCCATTCGGGCTCGACATATTCCGGTACTTTCCATACTGACGGGGGTGGGCTCGGGGGTTCGCTTTCACTCCCCTCGGATTGTGATCGTTGTCTGTTGAGGTACTGCATTGTCAATACGGGGAACCCGGGACTTTAAGAGGTGATTTAGGTGCCGTTGAAGAAGAATCTAGCTTTCTCGAAGTCTTTGGCGTGGTAAGTCTTGTTTTTCCAGAATCTACTCTTTGGAGAAGTGAGATCTGTGTAGAAAACAACAGGAGAAAAAAAGGGAGATTGTTGATATCCAAACGGAGACGCAAAATGTCAATGTGTGTCTACTTGCGAATTTGTTTGGCTAGGACTTGCACGAACTTCAGTTGACTTGTGATCATTTTGATCGAGATCAAGTTTTTCACCATTTGGACACCCAACGCATGGTCAGCGCAATATTTTTGTTTACTTCGAGTACTGAATTGCAGCGCGCGCAGGAGCATTCAAATGGCTTATTTTAGCAACTTGCGTGCACTTGTGAGTAAACTTGCGTGTCCGTTTGGCCACACCAACGCAAGTTTGTACGCAAGTTCATATTTTAAAACGTGCGTCTACTTGCGTCTCCGTTTCGCCAGGGCTTAAAGACAACGAGAGTTGACCAGAGTTTTCTACAACTGTCATCGATTATCATCACGCGTGGTCCAACGAGCTGAGAGTACACTAGAGCTGACATCTGCCTGTCACACTAGCGACAATTCACGGCGGCGATTCTCATGGAAATTTTGAGCACGCACGAGAGTTAGACTGCAAAACAGTCCGTATTTTAGCGCAAGAGTTCGGGCTGAACCTGGCCCGAAAAGGATCTGGAACGAGCGTGAAAATTACGAGAGGGATTGGAGAGAGGCGCTGAAAATGCGTGGATTATCGGCGCTTCGCGCCCCTCAATTCGCGAGTCGCGCACAAATATCTCGAGAAAAAGAGAGACTGTTTTGCAGTCTACACGAGAGTCGATGAGAGTTGCATGAGTATTTGGCGTCGTCAAACGAGAGTGAGGTTTGAACTAGATCGTCAACTTTGATCCGGCCTCTATACATAGCGCTCACTTGAAAAACCTAGATGTATTTGTTTGGTTGGTTGGTTTCGGCCAATTAACCAATCAGAGCGTATATCCCTTCTGATTTACTTACACTACCTTTCCCGCGTTAGACTGTGAACAGTCCCTCTATTTTTTTGTGCTGAAATCGTCGCGCCGTCACGATCGATTGTGATCTTGGATTATTTTGGCGAGCGAAGTCTGGGGAGAGGACAAAACTCCCGTACCCGCCCCCGTACCCAGGGAGTTTTGTCCTCTCCACAGATTTCGCTCGCCAAATAATCCAAGATGGCGGCTCAACGATCGATCGTGATCGATCTGTTAACAGTCTATTCCCGCGTGCTTGTCATCTCTCAGATCGCAAAAAAAAAAAAAAAAAAAAAAAACAGTCAGGGAAAAATGTACCAGACAGGACTGAGCCCGCGATTTTGTCCCGAAGTTGCTAAGCACTCAACATACATCATACATGAACCTGACGGGTCCCTTTTCAATCGCTTTTTGGCGGGAAGAAGAGATACCCTGGGAACGAGGTTGCTTAATATACATCTGAGAAAAGACGGCGAAAAAGTAGGCGAAAAATTATCAGCTATAAAGACAGTTTTACTGGAGAGGACAGACAGAAGGTGGTAAGTTAACTGGCAGCAAGCATGTTATGACAACATTCAGAGCGCTACAACAGCTCTCTATCTGTTTTATGATTATACAATAACATTAACATTTTGGAAACTCCCTAAGGTCGACTACATGTAAGATTCACCAAAGCTTCAGCTCACCTTATCTCCTTGCTTGAGATTCTCTCTCATTTCTTTCAGTCTTTGTTCTTTGTAAATCTTCAGTCTCTGTTCCTCTCTCTAGTTAATAGGTCAAATTAAAATAGTACTTGTCAGATATAATACCGTAAAATCCTGGTTATAAGCCCTCAAGTTATTGGGCTAACCGTAAAAGCTCTATTAAGCCCCTGGGTATTATGGCTTAAAGCCCCTGGGGGGCTTATTTAATTTCAGGCCTCGAGAAGGGGGGCGCTTATTAGAGAGGGGGGATTAATAGAGAGGGGGGATTAATAGAGAGGGGGGGGCTTATTTCAAATCATAAATTTTCAAGAAAATTCACATTAATTTTTCAAACTTTACTATTACACCACTAACTAAAACAAAACAAGAAATGGGTTATGTATGACCGTTTTACAAAGGAAACGTCATTTTATACCCTAACTCGACAATAGTTCTGGAAAATAAGACCACGTTTCAATACAAAGTGACTGAAACGCCAGAAAATATTGCTGAAAAGAGCCTGACGGAAGGAGGGGGGGGGGCTTATTACAAACCTTACTTCCAAAGTGGGGGGGGGGCTTATTAGATAGGGGGGACTTCATAGAGAGGGGGGGGAGGGCTAAATAGAGCTTTTACGGTATACAACTTTGTGGTTTTGAATGGCCTTTATTATAAACGACGGAAATTAAAACGTTCACCAGATTTTTAAAATACTCAATTTACATGTACATGTGACAATCTGATGAGATTGTAAGAAAGTGCTCTGAGTAAACTATACTTGCCACCTCTACAAAGTTTTTGATTAATTTTTGACAACTTTTTGACATCTTTTTGAAAACTTTCTGATGGCTTTCGTTTCAACTAGCAAATCAATTGCAAGAATTGTGGGAGGCGGAGATGTCAATGTCAGTACTCCGCCTCTCATAATTCTTACATTTTGATTGGCCAGTTGAAACAAAAGCAATAAGAAAAATGCCAACAAAATGTCAAAAATTAATCAAAAACTTTGTCCAGTGGCAATTACTAATAATGCAAGGACACTCTTGTAATATTATAATTTTCTACCCGTAATTCAGTATTTGAAGTTGAACAATATTCTGCGAGACATTTATAGCAAGAAAATAAGGAAAAGTGGAGGGGGTTATATCAAGGGGGGAGGGGCTACATGTACATGTATAACCAGAATATTTTTTTTTTCAAGATGCACAATCTGTGGCATACGCAGCTCCTTCAGGTTTGTAATGTGTCTGCTCAGTGCTGGACAATGACTTGGCACTATGTATAGGGAGAAATTTGATGTTAATCGTACTGGTAATGCATCATACCTCCTTCTCTTCTCTTTCTTGTTCTTTTCGTTTTAATCGTTCTTCCTTTTTCTTGACTTTTCTTTCTTTCTTTTCTTCTTGCTTACGTTCCTAAAATATATCAAAATTATCCATATATTACATGTAATCATACCATATAATACATTGTACATGACTCTTCTATAAGCCCACTGAAGTGGGGCAAAGCCGTTCGCAAACTGGCCCACACAGCTGGAGCTTATCCCGGTTTCTGTAGCAATGCATGAAGCCGACTAGGAGTATTGCTACCCCCCCTGGGTGGGATGCTAGTCCAATCCCAGATTACCCCCCAGCATTTTGTCGCCGGTACCCATTTATACTCCTGGGTGGAGAGAGGCACTATGAGAGTTAAGTGTCTCGATCTTGCCCAAGAACACAACACAGTGACCCCGGTCAGTGCTAATGCACACAGACCAATCGAAGAAGCGCTAATCTCTACTTCGACATCGACCTGCAGATTTCACAAGACCATCATAAGACCATCAGAGTGATGCAGCAAAAAAGGCGAGGGAACAAAACGACAATTGTTTATTGACAAGCAAACCACACAGCAACCACTCAAGCTAACAAACCTTCAAATGTCAACATCTGGCACACTTTTTCTAAACAACGGAGCTACAATTGAAGATATTCCACCCCATACGATGAACTTCAAGTACTCACAGCCAGCAGACATAAGAGTTACAAAAATTAACGCCTTGAACAACTTTACTTCAGGAGGAGTCTTCACAGTTTCTGGCTCAATTAAGTGGAAGGGCCCCAAAACAGCGACCTAACGAAACATCGACTAAACAGGTCCGTGATGCCACCCTCACTGACAATAGTGGTTCCATCATCTTGTCCATTTGGGGTGAGCACATTACCCAAGTCACTGAAGAACAGTTTTTCACATTCACAGCATGCAAGTTGCGGTTTTATTATGGGAGATGCCTAACAACGACCCATGCCACCAACGTATCCAAAGAGGAAGCACAGGAACTTTCTACTGCATCCCAAGAGCAGTTGCAAAGCTGGATCTGCTGTCCAGAAGTTTTGAATGCTACAGTCAATGCATATCCTGTATGCAACAACAAGGACTGCAGGAATAAAGTAAGTGCTACTCCTGGCACTCGAGTTATCAAATGCATAGGCTGCAATAGGTCGATGCTACTCAATAATTATTGTTATCTTGATATGAACGTCAGCTTACAGCTGGAAAAAGACGCCAAATGTTACAACCTTACTGCATTCCCAAAGGTTATCGATGAGTTTCTAAAGGAGGATATCTATATCTACAAAGAAAACACTGATCGTTTGGACTTCTTCTTCTTGAAAGTGTTGACTTTCAGCTGTCAACAAACATGAGGCTTCTCGTAAAAATGCAAAAGCATGAGTCGCCAGTGGCAAACACTGACACTGCATAAATTACATGTATCATTTATTTCTTATACCGCTGTATTTAGTGATATTTTGAAAACAAAGACAGCAATTAAGTATAATACTGAAAACTGGCCAAAGGTCTTTTGCCTTTCGGGGGGCCAAGCTATACAATGATCTATCCGGAGATTTAAAGAAAGTTACAGACACAAAGGTATATTCAAAAGAGGAATACTGAACCAACTTAATTCGACACTGTAAACAATTGAATGAATGAATGAATGATATGTATGTATGATTGTAAATAATTAGTCTAGTATACAGTGTAGTTTCTATTATTGCCCTGCTTTCTCTTATCTTTAATTTTTATTTATTATAAATATTTGATTTGTAATTTGATATTGTGGCGGAACAGCCCTAGTAACTGGAGCTATAATAAACGTATGTATGTATAGTAATATATACATGTACATGTCGCATTATTGCTGTTATTGAAGAAAATACGTGATTTACCTACTACTAACATTTCAGCTAAATTTTGTTCTGATCATGTTTAATACAATGTTAAAAGTTACACATGAACGTCAGCTTACAGCTGGAAAAAGACAATTTTTAATTGTTATTTTTTTACTTAATTTTTAAATAATCTTTCTAGACTAAATATATTGTTACTATCATTTTAACTAAATTTTGTTAATAAACGTACAGTTAACTGAGCTCGACTAGTCTATGCCCTTTTTCTCTCAGATCCAAACCCGATAAGTGATTTATAATGATGCGATAAAAACAAGCAATGTTCGCGTACCATGGTACAAATGAAAACAGAAAAAGAGATTAATATATTCGTGTTCTAAGATGAAGTTAAATCTGAGATCTTTCAAGATCACAAGTATTTATATTTTCAGTAAAATAAATAAAAGAGATGTCAAAGCAGCTTTAAACAAATGAATGTTAAAAGTTGATAAATCAAATCCACAGTATGTTCAGTGAGTGGGGGCACCTGTAGCGAGAACTATTCCTAGTCCTTATGTCATTACAACTGTATGTCCGGAAGCAGGTGACGTCGCCCCCTCGAACAGTCGCCCCGAGTTACATGTGTACGTCGCCCCAAAGTATAGTTACGTCGTACCAAAGAGTAGTTACGTGTAGTGACGTCGCCCCATAAAGCAAATAAGATTTATTCTATCATATTAAATGGTAACAAACCAGGAGTATCAGTAGTTTGTATCAATCGTGAATGAAAGAGTCAAGTGAAATGGACATAGAAACTGATTGGTCAGTTTTGATTCTAAGCCGATTGCGCTTAAAAAAGCTTGCGTCGCACCACGCTCCCAACATCAAACTTACTTCGATTATTAGAAAAAAAACTTGCGTCATAATACACGCTCCAACCTGAAGCTAAGTTTATCATTCTTTACTTGTTATGCAACTCGCGCCGCCCCACCCACGCAAACAAAACTTGTGAAAAAAGTGGACCAATAATGACGTGTGATCTTTGGACAATTAAGTTTCATTGTTCGGTAAACCATTATGCGCCGTTAAGCACTTGGGTCTTTTGTCTTTCTATTGTAATTTACTCACACGTCTTTTTAAAGTTAACCAATGAAAACTTCTGATTTACCAAGATTTGCAATGCATTATACGGCGATTTTCATATGCGCCATCTCTCGAGTAATATAATAAGTTAAGTCAAGTCAATATCTCTAAAACTTTACACTTCTACACTTGGGGGCGACGTACATGTAACTACACTTTGGGGCGACGTAACTAAACATCGGGGCGATGTTAAACTACAGTTGGGGGCGACTGTTCGAGGGGGGCGATGTCACCTACATGTACATTCGTATGTGCATGGCGACGTAACTTGGTGCGACTGTTCGAGGAGGCGACGTCTGCACCTACATGTACATTTGTATGTCCATGTTGTTAGGATGCTAATATGTCATTATGACTGCATGTTCACACTAGCGACATACATTTGTAACACCATAACAACGTTCTTACATGTATGTCGTTCAGGGGGGAGTAGTGCTTATGTTGTTATGTCGTTAGTGTGAACCAGGCTTTACTGGGGTCAAAATGGCAGCCAGCCTGATGAAGCATCCCCAGTAATGGTCCAACAAGTGACTGCGAGATGCAACTCGATCACGTGCACCCAGATTGTTTCTCGTTTCTAAAGTGGTGAATTGAGAAACCCATTTGTCTGGACCGATTTACATGTAGATGGTACAACTTTGTTCTAGATGGTACAACTTTGCAGGCCCGTAGACAGGATTTTTAATGGGGGGATGCATTTGAGTGGCAAAGTTGGGGTCGTACGAGCGCCAAAGGCGCGAGCTACTAGGGGGGTGCGGGGCATGCCCCCCCCGGGAAATTTTGAAAGATTAGGTTGTCTGAGACTGCATTTCGTACATTTTGAAGGCAGTATGATATGAAACCAGGCAGCCAAAAGCAAACGTAAAAACATGAATATTTCTGGAACTGTTCAGTTAAAGAAAATACCGATGAAAGAATACAAAAAATACATAATGCGGACCTTCGATTAAATACATTTTTAAGCCAAAGGAGTGAATATTTGGATGAAAATGACTCGCTTGATGTTGACTTTGTTGATGAAGACGATATGTAAACACGTTCAAAGCTGCGATTGTTTGATTCAGACTTCATTTTCAAACCAAAAGGTGGACCTCCACAGCCCATGGGGGGGGGGGGGGTGCGGATGCACCCATCGCACCCCCCTCCCTACGGGCCTGCTTTGTTGCATGTAACTTTGTAGCTTGTGCTGCTTGAGTCATGCAAAAATCGTATACACTCCCATCATTTAACATTGTCTATACTAGTGGCTACGATTTACTGTAGGGTTTTGAAACATGTTTTAAAGTCTTATGACATTTTTTGTGTTGTATACGATAATTATTCATAAGTTGTCTCAGGTTTGACTTACACAAAACAATTTGTGTCATAGGCTTGTTGTACATATGTCACATGCAACCAAGTTGTACAGTCTAAATCAGCCCTAACGCATATGGCTGACAAAACTCGAGTACGAAATACCGCACAGACCTGAGACTTGGACTGATTCCTTATTTATTCATTATCTATGGCATGTCATGTCAGGGCCATTTATTTAATAGAGTAGTTTATAAAATGTATTTGACAGAAAGTGAAATTTATTTGACGGTTATAAATAACTCACTTTTGTAACAAATGACTAGTAAACATGCAATTTTATATAAAATAAATTCCAGTTGCAAATTTCTAGCTGTAACAAGAAATTTCTCAGTACATAATTTTTCCAAAAAAAACCCTGACATAGATGTACAGTGTGTACATGTAGTTATTATGGATGCAATAATTGTCTTTAGTGTTCCATGTTTATATCATAGACACCTCCCTCCTTCAATCAGCAACGAAAATGGCCATATCATTTACATAAATCATTTTCCTTTTTCATGAACAAATACATAATAATAAACATAAATAAAAAATATGAATAAACTCTTCCAAACAATAGATTACAAAATAAAATAAAAACATGTATTTTTCCAATATATACCTAGACGCAAATTAAATATATATATTTTTGTGCTAATGTCGAGCATGCAAATCATTGCTTCTCAACAAAATAAATGGTAAAAATGCCTTAATTGACACCTTGACTGCAACCAAGCTTAAAAGAACAACAGACAGCAAAACAAAATATTCTAATCAATATTCCGAACAGAAAAATAATCACCAATAAATTATTGTTTTTTTTTAATGAACATCGAGACTGATCATATACATGTATACTCACCAACTCAAGTTGTTTGGCCAAATCAAGCTTTTTATGCTCGCCATCATTTCTCTTTCGATTGTCTGTGACTCTTGTAGTCATTTGCTAAAAAGATACGACCCATTAAATTTCACAAACACCTGGAAACAGCGAGCTGGACAAAGACTTGGGAAAATGTTAATATGGGGGTTTCGAATTACAGCTGCCAAAGGTGATCTTTGACGATTTTAGAGGTCTAGAAGAACCTAGAAGAGCTCAAATAAAGCTTTTTTTTCTAGCTGAATAAAGGGGAGATCCTATAAAGTAGAAACTTAAAATTCAAGCGGTCATGCAATTTCATCTAATCATTTATTCGTCCAAGTCATGCAAATTGCAAGACAAGTATGCTTTGTTTTGAATTGAACGGCGATCGAAATTTTATTATTATTTTGCGCTGACATAAAAAAATGCGAACTATCGCTGTTTGGTGGAAAGGGTCAAATAACTTCTGCTAAGCTTACTATTAAAATCGATACACTAAGCTCTATAAATGCGGGGAGTATATGAAAACATAACAACATTGGCTTTGCCTGTATGTTTGCTATAATTTAACAGATGGAAATACTGCATGAGTGTAGATAATTCTGCGCAGAAAAGGCGAGATAATCAAGATTTAAGGATAAACGAACGAAGAAAGAAACAGCCCTTTGATTACAGCGAATCGACATTTATTTAATTGAATGATTGTTGGAAAGTATTTGCACGTAGCCACTTGGCAACAATGAATGTTCGAGCTACATGTAAGAATCAAGTGTTATGTACATGTAGCAACCCAAATCTAATGGCAATGTGAGCCATGAAGGTGAAGATTTTCTGGGATTACTTATAATCGAGAACATTCATGTTTCAATACCTGTGTCTGTTGTGTGGCCGGTTTCCGCTTTTTGACATGGGATGGTTGTTCTCGCTCACGCTCTTTCAGCTTTCGACTGGAGCGCTTCTCGACTTCTTTCGTGTTGACCTAAGTTGAAATGATTCCACAACGTCGAAATTAGCGTTTCAAATGTCCGCTTTATAAATGTCAAATCAAGAGAAAACATTGATAGATTAAGCTACATGAGTATTTTAAAAAGCGAAAGTATTTTTACTTACCTGGTTCGAATTTTCCGACTTGGTCGCCCGTACGCGTTTCGTGAGATGAGTCGCTGTGAGGCTTATAACGATGGCGGAGAATATCACACTTTCAACGGACTGTAGATTTTAAAAACAGGGTATTTTAGACAACGAAGACTTTCGCCAGACATGAATTAACCCGAGAGGAAACAATCATGAGCATTTTAGGCCCGAATAAAGTGTCAGGAATGCTTGTGGGTGCATGCAATTATTATTAACATGATCGTATGTTCTTACCTGGGTTATAAGCGGCACGACAACACATCCTACAACGGAACCAAACACACAGAATACCGAGTACTGATCGAAGAACCCTCTACCAACCGCCATGTTGGCGCTTCAGTGCTGTGGATGATTCAAATCAAGTGGTCGGATAAACAGTAAACAATGCGTACGTATTTGAAATTCGAAGATGTGATCAAAAGAACGTCCGATCACAAATGAAAACATTCGATTGAAAACGTTCGTATCTATAGAGTCCAAAATTGCCCGCAAATAGGTTAAAAACCTATAATGTGGTAAACACTCCCTTATCAGCTTATTAAAATGGACTCGAACTTGACTTACGTCGAGGAATAACCAACGCACTACAACTTCCGCAGTTTCCCTTCTTCCAAACTGAAACATGTAAGATGAAACGCTAAGCTTGTGAACGCATAAATTAGTGTCTGTGACGTCACATCAGGTGACGAAGGTAGTTGGCGCGCGCAAAAAAATCACAGAATAAATTTTCCCGCCAGTCGCTAGGCAACAACTTATCAAAGAAATTAATCATAATCACGATTTTAATAATATTAATACATGAAATAATTCATGTGTCGGTGAACGGCGGTGCGAAGAACGAAAGAGAATGAGATCTTCGCAGTTATAAAGAAGGTCTAAAAAAATCAACTGCTCAAGTCGAAATATAATTGCGAAGATCTCAAAAGTTAGTTATTCAGTTTCCTCAAAAAATTCCAAAAATGCTAATTAAAATTAAATTCTGAAATAGAGCCGTAAATGGGAAGCGCCAGTAGCGAGTCGCTGTTTAACATTAACAAGTCAGTTTTATTACATTTAAACGAAATTTCACCGGCTGGAAAGACATCGTGAAGGAACGGTTTCACGTTTTCACTAGACTTCTTGCAGTTTTATCATGGCTTCTCGCGCAGTACTTTTTCCCCCAAGTGGTTCGTGGGAGAGAAAAGATTGCGTGACGAGACCAAAGAGCGTCTGCTTTGGTTAGGATGCTACCAAGTGACCAGCCCGGGGGGGGGGGGGGGGGGGGGGGTACTCCCTTATATACGCTATTAGGTACGTACCGCTGGGCAGGGTATGGTTTTTGAGCATTTCGGTCTGGAACAGGGTATACCAAAAGGCATTTTTTGGTCTGGAACAGGGTATAGGTTTCCCAGAAGTTGGCACGAAGATTGGTAATTGATACTCTGGAATAGGGTAGACGAAGTCTACGTTAGTCAGACGAAACGAAACGCGTAGGAGTATAAAGAAGCTTTAATACAGCTACACGTTCGCAGTGCTGCTTAGCAGTTTAGCCTTTTGGGTTAGAAAAAAAAAATCGTTAAAAATCCTTTGGAACAGGATATCTTTTTTCAACAATTAGTCTGGAACAGGGTCGCAAAATTAGCGTTTTGTGGTCTGGTACAGGGTAAGGGTTTTTATAGCCCAGCAGCACACCCCCACCCAATTTTTTTGGCTTGATAGCTCAGTTGGTAGAACACTGCACCGGTATCGCAGAGATCATTGGTTCGAACCCCGTTCAAGCCTGAATATTTTTTTCAGGCTTTCTTTTTGCGACTGCTTCAGTTGATTTTCAAAAATCTTACGTAAAGCGCAAAGTTAGCGTACAAGACCATTAGTACAAGGGTGGAGAGGGGCAAAATGTGTCAAAAACATCCGGAATGCCCTGAAGCTATCAGTTATGATCAGCTTTAAATTTTACGCCATCCGTAACCCCTGAAGCGATACGTTCATATTATAAAACCGGATAGCGAATAAAAAGGACTGATCCAAAATTTGATAAAGTTTTAAAGATTCACTTGAAAGCCATCAGCTAAGACACTCGGGAAAACGCATATGAATATGTAAGGAAGAGAATAAGGGGGAAAAAAGACTTCGCAACTAAAAATATTGTCAAAATATCGCGTACCTGCTCTAGAAAATCGCTTGAACTTTATGACTCGGCAGTAAAACAACAACTGTTTTAATTACTGCCGAGTCGTGAAAAAAATTAAATACTAAAGAACAGCGTTCTAAGCTAACAAAACGTTCCGTTGTCAGGCGTCCATGATGGGCAGCTGTTATTTTTATTGATTTTTGTATATATATTTTTAACAATAGCGCGTTTGTCGGCAACACGGTAAAGGATGAGACGAAGGACAGCAACCGGAAGGCGAATGTTCTTATTTTTTGGCGCGTTTTCACCTGGGAAATCCTGGTTTGAGCATTTTCAACTTGCCGTTAAGGACGAATAGTCGATAATACGTACGCGACAAAAAAGAGAACATTCAACTTCCTGTTATCGTCAGTGGCTCAAAAACGTCTGTATTTTAATTTGCCAACTGTATATATGATAATCTTTTAACTGATTATTCCCCGCCCACTGAAATGAGCGCGTTAATGGCGGAAATGGAGCTTATAATGTTTAGCCGCCGGAGTTGCAGGTGTGCGTGCAGGTGAACAGTGCTTCAGTTCCTTCCCTCCCTCCCCCCCCAACCTCTCACCGCACGATCTGTAACAACAAGATTTCGTGCCCTAAACTAGACTCTTAGCCCAAATTGGTATTATAGTGTGGGCGCGCTTTAGAGCGCCTTTCTAGGGGGGTCCGGGGTCATGCTCCCCAGGAAAATGTTTGATAATTTAAGTACTCTGAGATGCAATCTGGTGCATTCTGGGCGCTTACATTTGGCAAATGCCAGGATCCCATATTGAACAATGCAGTTGAGGTTGTGGTCAAGATGACTTGAATCAACTCGAACAAACGAAATTCTAGTAACCGGAGTGGCATGGGAGCTAATTAAACTAGAGTCATCCCATCTTCATTGGATTGATGAATGCAAATACGTCATAATCCAAAGCTATGTGATTGTCCTTGTGGAGATGACTAAAAGTAAGAGTCACTGCAGGGATGAATGTCATCCTTCTTTGTTGCGCTTGGCATAGTCGCCAACAATTGCACCATAATCCAAAGCTATGTCCTTGTGAACAAAGAGCAGCAACAGTGCGTTTGCAGCCCGATTAGCCGTTGTTTTCAAACAAATCCCAGACAAAAGGGGGGGGGGGGGGGGGCCGCGGCCCCCACGGCCCCTCCCCTAAATCCGCCCCTGAGTCGGTAACCGTTTGATGTCGCTATAATCAGTCACTCTGAATATTTTCAAATGCACTTGACCTCACAACAAATGAGTTGACAGAGAGGGGCAGATTGCAATTTAATTCTGAAGGAACGAGCCCTGAAGGAAATAATATATAATTTAAAGGATGCTTTCGTTGATATATACGGTCCGTTTCTTGTGGGAAAAACCGATAACTCCAAGCATCCAAGCCTGTTGAACGATTTCTCGCAAGATGCTATTCCACGACTTCCAAAAGTGTCGATGATTCAACTTTTATTCATCGGCATTCTTTCAAGTGAAACAATTGAGAGTTTGTTATGAATTTGTCTGGAGAGCTTCAGCATTTAAAATAACTTCCAATCACGAGAAATAAACTTTCTTTTGTAAAAACAAAACTACGTTGAATTTGTTTCTTTGCCCTGTTCCTGTTAAACACTTGCAATCCCATCAGCGACCAACATCGAATTTCGCCTAACAAAGCTAGTTAACACAAAGTCAAAACATATCGTTCATATCATAAGAATAGAGTACTTGATCACCAAAGCTGAGCCGAGAAATAGATGGTTAAAGAAATTCTCCCAAACGTTCTACACGGAATGTATGGGAACTAGAATGGAGAAATTGTATGTTAATCCATATGGAAATGTTGAACTACTGAGTTGTAACGGCACCGAGATGTGAACAAAAGTTTCCAGTTGTGAAAGTGAAATGACAGTATGCAAATATTTCTTTAGCTTTGACGGGTTCGATTCTTCCATAACTTTTTACGTGCGTTCACATGCAAAGCTAGGAATCCGATCGACGATACTTGGCTCGTTGAGGTTTGAATCCACTGGCATACAAAACGAGACGTGAATATAGAGGAGTTTTGAAGGAGTTTGGCAAAGTTTAACTGTCCGGTGAATGAATTGAACTTCCGTGTGATCGAAGTCTGAAGTTCAGCTCTCTCAGTGCTATTTTGTCACAAGCTTTATACAGGTACGGTGGTTTAACCCATATGTTTTACTGTGTATACACGATAGCAAGAACAGGCTATAAGTTTAATTAGTTAATCAAGGAGCTTTTCTTAACTAGCTCGCTCAAGATTGTGCAAACTTCCCGGAAACTGAAAGTGTTGCATTACGTTGTGGAGGCTTGACAACAAATATTTTGGAGCCGTTGTTGAAAAACGGCCCAAGAAATATGAAAACGGTAATGTTAATTTGGAGAATGAATTGAAACGTGTCGAGTGGTATATTACCAGTGAATAAGGGGTGGTATAGAGCGGTAAATAAGAGGCAGTATACATGTAGAATGGTAAATAAGGGGTAATTAATATGGAATGATATAGTTTAGGTGATAACTAATGAACTTATAACGAAAGTTTGAAGCTGTTTGATGTTTGTTTTACTTTGTAATTCGGTGATTTGTGAAAAAGACTCGTGTGCAAACTCAAGCAGAGAATTTGGATGGCCTTGTTATTCAGTCTTGCTTGGTTAAACAAGAACACGCGGAAACGGAAAATGCTTTTCTATAGAGAAAATCAGGCAGAAGTGTTTTCCGTTTTATATTTTAGTGGACAGGGGCGCGGGAACCATGGAATAAAGGGCGCGGGAGGAACCGGGCGAAATAGGAACACATTGCGTAATATTGTGCAATAAAAAAAGTACAAAGAGGCGAGAGCCACAACAGAAGGGGCGGGAACCGGGGGTACAAGGTACGGGAAATGGGAAGTTCAGAATCACCCATCCAACCTCCCTTTGCATTTCCCTGCTGCTACATAGCGGATCATGATGTCAATTCTCCTAACGGATTATCATACATCTCTTTCAATATTGGTTCTGTGAATTTGGTTGTACATCAAGGCAATGATGATGGTTTAGTTTATTGTCGTTACCTGTCGGTTTGACAATGTATTGATGTTGTAAGTCAATCTTTTTCACTGACATTGAAAAGGATTTCGCAGTTGAAAGTATCATGAGAGAACTATAACTAAGCTATTGGGACACTCACCTATTTTCTACTGTTTCCACATAATTTCTAGTCCAGTCCCTGAACTCTCTCTCTTAATTACCCCGCCCTTTACAGGGCGGGGCAAGAGAGAGTTCAGGGACTAGACTAACGAGACGCTAGCATCTAAAGGCAATATTTCTAGGTTGATCAGCCCTTATATACGCATGGCAGGAGACTCCTGACGCATGGGGAGACAAGTGAGAATATGTAAACCAGTTTAATGATTTTTTATTATATTTTACTTATCTTTTTACCGTGTATAAATGAAGATTTGTTGTTGTTGTATTTTAGATCCTATCTTTTTCCTGGGCAAGAAGTCAACAAGAATGTCCAAAGCTCACTCAAAACAGATGTGGTTGCGAGACCTTTTTCTGTTCCTTGTTTTGGTGACTCCGACGATTGGACAGTTCACGTTACCGTTTCTTTACATGCGTATAAAAATCCTGCTTCCGTCAGAATTAGGAAGTCAGCCTAAAGATTTAAAACTTACCACTGAACACATAAGGATTCATAATGGCTGGTCTGTAGAGGAAACTTCTTCAAAAACAATGCAAACAATTTTAGATGGAAGACCTAGTAATTATCAGCAATCGACATTCACTGCTGCGAATTTGGTGGACTTGAACCTTTTTTGGTCCTACGAAATTCCTTCTGAAGACATAAACAGCTCATTTGTCGATCAAAGCGTTGCGTTGTATTTGACACCAGCGGATTTCCAGCAAGAACTTCTGAAATACACCAGTGACAAATTATTTTTTTCTGTTGATGATGTGGCGTCGAGACTGGGAATTCCAGCTATCAATCTCACACAATCCTACGACCCAGATGATTGGGAGACTGTTGTGCATGCGATGATCTCGGAGAGCGCTCTGGCATTCAGTAGAAGACTCCAACTCCCTTCAGTGGATGCTTTAGCACGACTAGTGCAGTTAGAGACACAGGGACTTCTTAACCTCACCCTCGGCGCTTTTGAGGTCCAGGCATTCCCTTTTCCTCTGAAAAAGGCAACTCTTGACAACAACACGATATCCATGATTTTTAATTCATCTGGTATCACAGAAGCATCCTATGGCGAGAATACGTTAACAGCAGCCTTGAAACATGAAAGAATCAATTGTACCCTTCACGAGTTTGCCATTTTGTACAACAAAAGCACCGAGCAAGTCAAGACAATGGACCGAACAACACTGAATCAGATTGATCATATGTGCGAGATTTCTATCAAAACAATCTTAAACCTTACTCTGCCTGACGCCTCTCGAAAAGTTGTTGGATTCCTAAACCAGCCACCACCATGTCCAGTATTGATAAAAATAAAAGGGAAAGCCATTTCGTCTTTTCAAGTGACCCTGTGGCTATCACCGAAGATATGACTGTGCTGGCGATTCTTACCAAAGTCACCAATCTCAAGTGGCGCAAAGTTCGCTGGGCTGTAAGTGCTTCTTTATCAGATTGGGAATATTTAGATGCCGTCACTCTACCTCAGCTTGCCGCAATCTCTGGATATGATGTGGGACGTTTGCGTAACGATTCTGTGAGCGAATCAGTCAAACTTATCTTTGCCCTCAGAGAAAATGGCAGCCTTGACAACAAGATAGAGAGCCATCGTGTATTCATTGGAGGTGTGCTAAGGGAGGCGTTCAATCTGTCATTTGGCGAGGTGGCCACCTTGAATGAAATAACTGAAGTCTCACTTCAGAATGTTTCGTCGGCTACTCTGTTCAAAAGCTTTATTAATGCAACTGTCCATTACTTCAAGCTGAATGTAAATGAAATCATTGCAGCTGTACAGGTGACCGAGGAACAACTGTACTACTTACCGAGACTGGAATGGAATACCACGATTTCTACCATTGTTCGTGCCGTGGTAAAGATGGAGGCCACCAAGCTACAAATGTCCACCGAACATTTGTTTCAGTTGTTAGGTTTCAAACCTGCTGAGCTTCCTATCCAACAGTTAAAGGAGCTTATGAGAAGTCGAATCCACGATGTGAAGCAGAGTAAAATGAAGTTTGACACTGATCCTATAAGCTTGTACTTAGCTAACAATTCCGTCTCTGAGGCTAATTACCTTAATTCATCAGTTCTCACCTTGTTGCTATCAACGACTGGTTTCAATGCCGAGGATTTGAAACTCGTTTACGATCTCAATCCATCTCAATTGTTTATTCTTGGAGGGATGAAGTTCAGCGACACACCTCGTCTTTGTGGCCTCGACACTACAGCAACCAAAGACAGGGTCGCATACAACATTACAGCAGAGCTGGTTGGAATCAGACAATCTCGTGCCGTCTGTAAAAGTACGAGGTTTTACGTCGAAGCTCGACACAAAAACATGTCTTATTTGCAGACAGCGTTCAGTGCCCTTGCAAGCTCGAGCATCTCGTTCGTGAATCTCGTTGAAATGGCGACAAATCTTTCATGGCGTCACAATGTCTGGGCTTTTGGATTAAAGATGGAAGACTGGACTGTGCTCTATGTTCTTAATCAAGACGCATTTAAGGAAGTTACTGGCTTAACTTCAGACGAGGTCCTGTCAGAAACGCTGCTGCAGATATTTCAAAGATCTGTACAGCTCCAGAGTGAAAACAACGCAAATCTTCGTGTGAAGGTAAACCAAAATCGGGGACCGACGTTGAACATTCTTTATGACTTGTTTAACACAAATGAAGGTGAGCTGATCCAGTTTGGAGGCATAACTAAAGCCCAGTATGATGTGCTGCTTCCTATAGAAGTTTATTCACGGGTGTTAAGATACCTCGTGGCCAAATTCAACGTGTCGTTGAACTCGGTAGAAGCGTCTTTGAATTTGCAGCCCGGGACACTCGATAAGCTCTCACCAACCGGGTGGCAAGGAATGGTACCACTTGTAAAGGCAGAGATCATTCGAAGTGCTCACCAGCAGCTAGATGTAACCCTGTCCAATTTTGCAATGTTGCTGCAAGAAACAAGTGAGAGCCTTCAGAGTTTAACGCTTGCTCAGATCGAATCAAAATGGGACGACGCCTTTTCCAGACTACTGAAAGGAAAATCAGCTTTGGAGAACAAATCGGTGCTGCAGATTATAACGGATATTGGAATCACAAGTGCGTCTCTGCAAGATGTTACCGTTTTGAAATTCATTCAAGAGAGGATCAACCTCACAAATTCCGAACTCTTGTTGCTCTACAACTTTAGTTCTACTGGAATTGAAGTGGCTGGACCTTACACGTTTAAGGAGCTTCCAGGTTATTGCGACATCTCTAAGGATGACCTCTTCAACAAACGACCACATAAAATCATAGTCTCGCTACTGGGGCACAACGGCGACATGACATGCAGAAAGATTGCGTTAGTAGTTGCTGCAGCGACTATAACTGTCAACCAATTGTCTGCGAAATTCAACTTTGAACCGGCAAACAACGTCAGCATGCTGATGATGTTTGAAGACCTGTTGCGACTACCGTGGCGAAAGATTGCTTGGGCTGTAAATGCTTCATTATCCGACTGGTCCGTTCTTGGAGCGATGACGTTGACTGATATTGCTAACCTAACCTCAGAAACCACAGATAACATCAAGCATCTGAAATCATTCAGGCAGATAGCAAGGGCCGTATTAGACCTTCCAAGAAATTCATATACAACGCTTTTAAACGACTATCGCTCCGAGCTCGTCTGCAAAGCAGCAAGTCTTTTTAACGTTAACTCATCCAAGGTATGTGATGGTTGCGACATTGTGGACATCCTGTGGAATTCGCTGAAACGTCTCATTTGAAAATCGATTTTGACCCCCTTTTACTTCCAAATGAATTGAATGTCTCTCCTGATGAGTTTAACCTAACTCTACCATCTCAATGGTCCTTGATGGTCGCTCCAATAGCGAGAGAAGCCTACTCAAGGGCTGCCAAGGCTCTTGGCATGGATCCCGATCGTTTGTCGACTCTCTTAGAAGAGCCTACTGAGGTTATACAAAACAAGTCTTTGAAAGATTTCCATGCTGTTCTGGAGCGGTCTATTCAACCATTCATTGACGCTAAGAACGCGTTGACAAGTACCTCACTGATCGTCCTCGCCACAGCCAAACGGACGAATTTATTAGCACTGCAAAACGAAAGTATCTTTGATGTCATCGACTCACTAATCAGTGTTCCCGTACAGAATATTACCTTCATCTTCCACTGGACGGCGCAGCAACAGGCCAAGCTTAGGAACTACACTGTAGATGACATGTCTTACTACAGGGGCGGTGGACTACGCGGCCTCGGCAATGACAGCCTGCTAGCCTTGGTGAACTTCATCTTGAAAGAATCATTACTCCCACGTACTGTTTCCCCACCAACCTTTTCTCCATGCAAACGAGGATTATCCAGATCGAGGAATGACGCAGTTTGCACAGGTAACCCTGTCTTTTATCTCAATTTTTGGGAATATCTATATTTACATATTATGCAACTATATATTTCTGTATAACGAAAAATTTTATGCAACTAGTTTTTTCTGTATAAATATTAAATTAATAATCATCGATTTATACAGAACAAAAATAAGCAACTGTGTACTCGCTTATGATTTTGTTATGTATATTAAATATATTACATAACGAAATTTAAAAGCGAGTAGATACTCGCCTATAATTTTGTTATGTACATCAAATTAATATATAACGAAATTTAAGCCACTACATACTCGCTTATGGTTTTGTTATATACAAAACAAACTATATGCGACTACATACTCGCTTATGGTTTTGTTATCTGCCATAACAAAACTATATGCGACTACATACTCGCTTATGGTTTTGTTATATACAAAACAAAACTATATGCGACTACATTCTCGCTTATGGTTTTGTTATATACATAACAAAATTATATGCGACTACATACTCGCTTATCGTTTTGTTATATACATAAAACTATATGCGACTACCTACTCGCTTATGGTTTTGTTATATACAACAAACTTTATGCGACTACATACTCGCATATGATTTTGTTATATACAACAAACTTTATGCGACTACATACTCGCATATGATTTTGTTATATACAACAAACTTTATGCGACTACATACTCGCTTATCGTTTTGTTATATACATAAAACTATATGCGACTACATACTCGCTTATGGTTTTGTTATATACAACAAACTTTATGCGACTACATACTCGCTTATCGTTTTGTTTTATACAACAAACTATATGCGACTACATACTCGCTTATCGTTTTGTTATATACAACAAACTTTATGCGACTACATACTCGCATATGGTTTTGTTATATACAAAACAAACTTTATGCGACTACATACTCGCTTATGGTTTTGTTATATACAAAACAAACTATGCGACGAGAACTTTCATCGACAACTTTCATCATTTCAGACAGCCACAAACTTTTGGGCCTTGTACTCGACGAACGCCTAACTTGGAATTTAAATATTGACAATGTCTGTAGTAGGGTCCTAAAGCGAATTAATCTTCTAAAATCCATCAAAGTCTAGTTGCCACACTGCGCTAGGCAGTCATTTTACAAGGCCTTAATTCAGCCTATCATCGACTATGCATGCGTCATCTGGGGAACGACATCTCAATATAATCTAAATAGGATTCTCAGACTGCAGAAGTACGCAGCCAGAGTCATCCTCAATATCAAGTCCCCGCGGGACGTCCCATCAGCCGAACTGTTCAACAGACTAAAGTGGATGACTGTAAATCAACGTATAGACTACTTTACTACTATTTTAATGCATAAAATAATTAAGAAATCTAGCCCCGATTATCTCCAAAATAGATTTGAATACGTTAAAGATAAGCACCAATTTAACACCAGATCGGCAGCCAACGGCAACCTCTCAATACCCAAGTTTATCCACCAAGACGGGGCAAAAATATTTTTACTACAGAGGAGTCAGTAATTGGAACTCTTTGCCGCTGGATGTTAGAACTTTTAATTTAGATAGACTCAAAGGATTTTTAACCAAAACTTTTTAATCTTTTTAGCGTATTTTACATTTCTTGCGAGGTCGTTTTGTATTTTCAGTTTTACTTTTAGGAATTTTCAACAAGGCTTTTTAAATTGTATTGTAATAGGAATTTTAGAGGGCTACCCTAATTAACCTAGAGTTAGCTTGGTGCTACCCTCTTTAAAAATTGTTATGTTATTATGTTATTATTTTATTATAGTAAAAATGTGTCAGGCGTTCCGATCGTTTATGTCGATGTGTGATTGTTTATGGTTTGAAAATGAACTGAAAATGAACTGTTTAGGTCAGAATTTCCACCATCTTACCTTAAATGTCCTCTTTCCTTTCTCCTGTGGCGAATGTTATCGTTTTTTAACTGTCTTGAAGACGAGTTTTGAGACAACCGCGATCGATCGATCGAGTAGGAGACGCAACGCATTGAGTGCAGCAGCCGCGTTTTTGGCGCGAAATTTAGCTTAGTTTTTCTTCGCAAATTTCCCTCGAACTTCTCACTTCGGCAACATTTTCCTGTTTTAAGTTTGACTGTAATTTCGCAAAGGTTTGCTTAAAAAAATTCAGCTCTAATCTGCAGAATTTGATTACTTGACTTCAAAGTGACCATGATATCGGTGGATATCAGGTCAGTGACTTGATATATATACCTGCGTCTCGCCAAAATACGCATGGCTCGACCAAACTCGCCTGATATGCCGCCGAAGCCAAATTCGGTTTATTCTTTACGCGAAGAGACGCAAAGACGGCTTTCATCGAGTAAAAATGTGTCAGGCTTTCCGAACGTCGATGACGATGTGTGATTGTTTATGGTTTGAAAATGAACTGAAAATAAACTGTTTACGGTCAGAATTGTCCTCTTTCCTTTCTCCTGTGGCGAATTTGCCGAAACAATCGTCCAATGTTATCGTTTTTTAATTGTTTTGAAGACGAGTTTTGAGACAACCGCGATCGAGTAGGAGACGCAACGCATTTAGTGCAGCAGCCGCGTTTTTGGCGCGAAATTTAGTTTAGTTTTTCTTCGCAAATTTCCCTCGAACTTCTCACTTCGTCAACATTTTAAGTTTGACTGTAATTTCGCAAAGGTTTGCTTAGGAAAATTCAGCTCTAATCTGCAGAATTTTATTACTTGACTTCAAAGTGACCATGATATTGGTGGATATCAGGTCAGTGACTTGATATCGTAGGATATCAGGTCAGTAGATAGAGCTTCTGATTGGCTAATTCCGAATTTGGGTACGGTAAAATAATAAGAGAGAAAGCTATTGTTTCCTAAGTGTCAAATATGTCTGAATATCTCCCACTCGACTATCCCTGAGAAAAGTGAGGGACTGCTCGTAGTCTAAGCCACTGCTTTATAAACCGAACAACCGCAGCCATCCACTGTTTGTATTAAAGGCGGTAGGAGGTGTCTTGTCAAATAAACCCAGAGACCGCAGAGACGTTTCGTTATGTTGCAATTGTAAAGAAGAAGGATATAATATTGTTTGCAGGGCAATTTAATTGAATGAATGGAGTAAATTTTCGCACATTTTCTTTCGCGGGAATTTATTTTACGGGATCTAATTTTTGCGGTAGTTGTAGACTGCAAAACAGTCGTTTTATTTTTACGTTGGTCTGTCATACGAATGCGTCTTGCGACCAGCGATTTGGACAACAAAAACGACTGTTTTGTGCACAGTCTACCGTCGTCGGTAAACCCGCGAAATTCGCGAAAATTAGATCCTGCGAAAATTTCATGCCACACGGTACAGAATTTAATTATTCGGTGTTTAAAAGCCTTCAAAGACGTAGCAGCAATTTTATCACCTCTCGTAGCAAGAAAAACACGAGGATTTTATTTCGAACTCCGTTTTGTTTTACCCTAAGAATGTGCACCAATATGGCGTAGGTCAAACCAATCAGAAGCTTCGATTTGTGACCGAAAACATGACCAGAAAAAAAAACATGACCATCATACTTTCCCATGGAAAAAACATGTTTCACATTTTTTCTCAGATTGTCATGCAATGCCCTGAAGTCACTAGAGCTATTATCCGATTAAAAATGGACTGTAATATTTACTTTCGTACAAATATCGTATTTAAAGAGACATCAATCATCAGTTCTTACAAAAAACAAAAACAAAAAATAGAGTGTAACTGTCCCAAAACCCTATCAAATCACCCCAACTTTTTTTTTGGTCCGAACTGATTCTTTCTACGATTACACATTACCCAGAACAAACAATTTTTGGAAAATTTTCCACACTTTAGGAAAGCATTGCCAATAATCAAATGCACATGGAAAATGCCCAATCTTCCAACCTCCTGAGGACTGAGCTTGCTTAAAATTCTGAATTACGCAAAACCACAGACATTAACGTGTCTCGCGCGACAGCTCAGTGACTGACAGCCGTGTTTTTTAACAGCAACAAAACCACTGGAATTTAGTATAAGCTTTCTAAGCTTCTTGTTTAGGTTAGAAATAAATATTTCCCTTCAGCCGTCCGCTTTTCATTTGAATTCGGTTTGTGGGATGTTAGCAGGACAAATTCCGAACTTGGCATGCCAACGCAAATTCATTTACTGTGGAAGGACACTAGACCACACTAATATATTGAATAAGTTAATCTTTTTTTGACCTTCCACTATCCGTAGTTCGTTTAGTTTAATTGGTGATCTTCCGGGTGAGCTGAGGGTGCTTCACTTGACCGTCTGAAGATGACTTCCGCGCAGGTTGTCGAAACGTCAGTCACCAACAACAGTCCTTTTCAGGACTACACTCACCCGGACGATCACACTAGACGAACTACTGATACTCCTGGGTTGAAACAATTTACTACTATCTACTTAGTTTGTTGATATTTTGCAATTACCTCTCAGAAATCCCCAGTCCGTCCCCCTCCAACACTGAAACACAAGACAACTACAAGCTGATTCTTTATATAGCCATTCCAGGAGGACTCATCATACTTACTGCACTGATTGGTGTCATAATCTTTTATGTGTGGAAACACCGTGTGTAAGTATTAATACATAGTAGAGTAGGGTAGGGTACAGAAGAGCAGAGCAGAGCAGAGCAGAGCAGAGCAGAGCAGAGCAGAGCAGAGCAGAGGGTAGTAGTGTAGTGTAGTGTAGTACGTCTACAAATGTATATTTTGACGTATAAATCACGTAATTATGACGTCATATGACGTAGATATTACGTCATGATTTCCGAACAGCCGCCATCTTGGACCCGCCATCTTGGATTTCTTGACTTTTCCAAACCACCAAAAATGACTCAAAAGTAATCAAAATCAATAAAAGAATGTTAAAATGATCAAAAAAGGTAAAACTTATTGCCAGAAATTTATTTCTTTACAAAAAAAAAAACACGAAAATCCCATGGTAACAGCTAGTTCCGTGAACAATGACATGTCATATGAAAATTGTTCCCAGATCAATTTCAGGAAAAGTCAAAACGTTTGGCGGCTTTTAGTTCAACATTGAACAAAGTTATGTCATTAACGGCCAAAGTCGCGGCGGGCAGATCCCCCCCCCCCCCCCCCCCCACCCGATCTGAATAGGGTTTAAAGGGACACTGTCCCGGCGTATTTGCTCAAAACTGTTATAAATGCACGAAATGGTCCCAAAATCTATGGAATAAGAACTTAATAAACTCTAACTAAATGATAAAAAGCAATTTCTTCAAGAAATTCCATATTGCACACACAATTTTTGCAAAAATATCAAAGATTTCCGAGCCAAATTTGAAACTTTGAAAAACTGACATCCTGACGTTTTTTCAAAAATCCATATTGCAATCCATTTTCATCCTCGCTGTCGTTTGTCATCCTCACTTCCTAATGGGTTCCTGTCATTTGTCGAGTGCTATTCTACACAATCAAACCATTATTGTTCAACTTCCTATGATCTAGATATGTTTCTGAGCTTCCCCAAATCATGCTAAAATCAGGACAGTGTCCCTTTAACAAATATTCATTTCCAAAAGCTAATTAAAACAAGTTCTTCTATATTCCATGCATATACTTTTCTTTCTTGCAGTGTTGGTAGACGACCAACCTCACATGTTGGAACACGGAATTTTGCGGCGGATGATAATATGGCACATGGTAATCCGACATATGGAGATGAAGAAAGTAATCGAGGCACAGAACCAGAATATTTGGAAATTGGGGAATTCCAGAATGTTGATTTTAGTGACTCCCATTATCAGTCACTAGGTACTGCACATGGGAGATCAGAACCACCTGTTTACGCAGGACTTGACTTCAGTGACCCACATTATCAGCCACTAGGTACTGCACATGGGAGATCAGAACCGGCTGTTTACGCAGGACTTGACTTCAGTCAGTCAAGGGTATAGATCGTATGATAAAAAGCTTTCTTACTGTTTTACATTAATTCTTTCCCCTCTTGACGGATTTCCCGGGGGTGGGGGAACTGTCAATAAAAGTAACGGGATGACTGTCGTAGCTTTTCGGGTTAAGATCAAGAGACAGCATCTGTAAAAGAAGTCTGGTAGATTTTGCTCATTGCTTGTGTGTTGCAAGACTATTATGTACTTATACTAAAACCACAACCCGCTTGATCGGATCTTTTAAATTGTTCGAGTTTTACACGTTTTCGGTTCACCCCTGCGAACGCTCGTGACGACCGTGATAAAAATCCATGTACAAAAACAAACACCACAGCACATTGGCCAGGTGAGAGTGAAGTGTCTTGCCAATAACACAACACAACGACCCGGTCAGCGCTCGAACCCGGACCGCTCGGTCCAAAGTCCAACACGCTAACCACGATTAGGCCACCGCGTCTCCCACTGCTGCCATGACAACAGCGTCAACAAAAAAGAAAACAAAAACACAAACATTTCATAATTCATTTCAATTTATTCGTGCAAAACCTAGTAAATACATTTTGATTGCATAGGAAAAGTTCTTCTCCATACAGTTGGTTTCCTAGCTCAATTAAAAAAAACTTTGACAATTTCCAAAGTTATCAGTAAAAATATGCACTAGCTATAATAATGTGTTCAATTTTTATTCCATTCTTGTTTGCAGTGAAATTAAATAATTGGCAAGAATGAACTATCCAAAGAATACCGTGATTTCTAGCATAGCTGACGCATCTTGCCTATGTATACTCAACGAATTAAAAAAAACCCCACCGATATTGATTAATTATAAATTTACACTAAAATAAATCGTTTATGTGGCCAATAGTCCTTAAAAGGTGGAACTACCTTGTACAGCATAATAAAAGTACTGCTCAGTAGCTTTCATTTGAATGGTCACAAGATAGGGTTTCATTCACGGACTCTAAAGCCCCTTCCACACGAGCAAGTTTTCCTTGACAAGTAATCCTTGACAAGTTTTCCTTGCTCGTGTGGATAAACAACAAATTTAATTTGACAAGTTTTTCCTTGACAAATTTTATTTGCTCGTGTGGACGATAAACAATTTTTCTTTGACAATTTTTCTTTGTAACAACAATAATATTGTACAGCGGATTATCGTCTTTAATAGGATCCAGGTCGCGAGCAACAAGATAAGGCCGCTGGGCACCAGGGATTCCTTGTCAAGTTTTCCTTGTTGCACGTCCACACGAACAAGTTTCGCAACTTGGCAATTTTTCCTTGACAAGTGTCCTTGTTCAAAAAACTGAACAAGGACACTTGTCAAGGAAAACTTGCTCTTGTGGAAGGGGCTTAAAGGTACAACCACATTTATTGACTCAAGGTTTGACACTGGGAGTGAAAGTAAGCAAAGTAAATGAACCAATAAAATAGAGGCAAACGTGGATGTTTTAGGCTCCATGCAATCTCGAAGATTCCATCGAATCCACAAGAGAAAATAACAATTCTTTCATTTCTAAAATAACTATTAACTTTGCGCTAAATTGGGAAATAAAATCACCTAAAAAATAAAAATTGACTTCTAAAATCCACTAAATTGTGTTTGAAAATTTGATTATCACTAAAACGTGACAAAAGATTGTTGCGTGACAGCACAGTACCACGTGACATCTCAGTCGGGTTCCTCTACAACAAAACTCTTTTTGATGGACACATTTGGATACATTGACCGCAAGTTTCGGATGAGCTCCCTGGATAACTGTGAGCAGAAGGAAACATCGAGGAACTGTAACTTTTTGCACTGTTTTAACAACCTGCAGAAATATAAAACATCTACGGTAAACAAGAAGTTCCCGCGCTATAAAAGGGATAGCACCTCCCACATTTCACACCTTTCGAGTGCGAAATGCAAATGTGTACTCTTGCAGTCATAACCAAAATGAAGACTGCTCAGCAACCTGGCCGCAAAATCGTGACGTCATTCCGTGCAACCTGAATTGGCGGGAAGCGCTGCGAGCAGCTCCAAACTGTTGTAACAGGTCACAAAGGGATGGAAGAGGAATTACATTTCATTGTTTGCCGTTAGTTGAAAGATCTTGCCAAGAAATGGTTAGTTTAACTCTCACCAGCGCTTCCCGCCAATTCAGGTTGCACGGAATGACGTCACGATTATGCGGCCAGGTTGCTGAGTAGTCTTCAAATGGCGGCGGCCGTAGTCGAATTTTTCGACATTTTGAAGGCCAATTTCGTGAGGTTATGAGGCTCTTGGAACTTCAAACTACGGTCAGTAATTAATCTTCATATTTACTTTTCAATGGTAGTGAAAAACAAAATGCGCTTTCTGGAGTGACCTTCTCCTTTAAGCTCTGGCTGCATGAGCACCAGTAGTTCGCAAACATTTGATGTTACAAGTTACAAACTAAACTTTACCTCGTGATCGAGTCAGCATGAACCAGACCGGTCCCAGTACATCTACTTGTTCTATGTCTGGACAGTTATCAGCTAATGCATATATGACATCGTCACTGACTGACCTGACAACGACGAAAATACACCGGCTGTGAGCATTATGATTGGTCAAAAAACTATATTAACCCTTTCACTCCCAAGAGCCAGTGCTAAGTTCAAAACTGAAGAAAAAGTCGCGGATTTCATTTTGCAAAATTGTCAAAAGCAAACAGTACCACATGAAAGTACTGCTCAATAGCTTTCATTTGAATGGTCACACACAATGGTTTCATCCACAGACTCAAAAGTTACAACCACATTTATTGACTCAAGGTTTTACTCAAGGAGTGAAAAGGTTAACTATTGTCAGTACCAGTAAACCACATCACTATTGTAGCTACGGTATTTGATAAAAAAAAATACAGCACATGCGCATTTCAATGGTTTATGACGCAATAAACTACTTGGAATGTTAGGTAAGATGAGATTAAAAAAAAAACTTAGGGTGCGTTTCGATTGACATTATTCCGGAATAAGAATAAATGGAATAACCATGAATATTATTTCGACTGAGCCGCTATCCCGACCCCGGAACACACGAAATGTATTCCAAGTATTCATAATCTGGAATAATGACGTCATTCTTCGCTGGAAACAAAGATGGCGTCGAGTTGACTAAAGCGTCGAGGAAAGGCTTTTTTGTGGAGCAGAGAAGATACTTTGCTGTTAATTTCACAATATAGGGAACACGAGAAGCTGTTCAGAGATGTAAATTATAAAAAAAGAGTGTGGGAGCTATAACAGTGAGCTTTACGACAGAAAATCCAAACTTTGGCGCACGACCTGAGCAGATTGAAGGAAAATGGAAACCTTGACACTCGCATTAGAAAGTGCTGTGACCACAACGTATTTCGGGAAATGTTCAAGAGAATGTCCTTTCTACAGGGAAATCGCGGGCCATTATTCCACAAACGGAATAATCGTTTTATTGAATGGATATTCTGAAATAATCCGGAATATATTCTTATTTCGGAATAAGGTCAATCGAACGCACCCTTATTTGACTTCGAATTTACAAATAGCAAAAACAACAAGCTAATATCTTTGAAGAAAATAAGTAAATCAATAAATCAATAAATGAATGAATATATAATTGAAATAGATAAAAATACAGGTAAACAGAGAAATGAATTAATACAACTAAGCAAGTCAAGAAGGTTAGAAGTCAAGAGCACTCAAAATGTCTGTACATCACGAGTCCAAAGTCCAAAATAAGATTTCCGTTCACACGACCGTTTTCGTATCGTTTCGTCTACATTCAGTGACTCATTCCGGGAAGTAAGTGCCATTTTGGAAAAATCTTCGTTGAAGCACTCGAAGCGTTTCCGATTCTTATTATCCAATCAGAAACTAACACGAGCACGCACGAGTATTCCGAAAGCAGTCACACCAGTATGGCGCAATGAGTATACGTCACGTTGCTTAGCAACTTCGGGGATGAAAACTGCGGGCTCATCTCGGGGACGGGATGTCGCCATCAATCGTTGGACTGCTACGACAGCAAAAATCCTTTTTTTTACCGTCCATACGAAGACGAAAATCTCCGTTTACAGAAGTCTCGGCTTTGTCCACAAAATGTTTTCGAAATGTACATTTTCGGTGAAAACAATCATTGTTTTTAATCGTTTATGTGTGAACGGATGGCCAAAATGTATTAAGAATAATCGGCTTTCGGAAAAAAATTCTCTTCTGGCGTTCTTCCAACATTTCCAGTTAATAATGCTGACGCGATTGCTTTCGGAGTACTCGTGAGTGTTCGCGCGAGTTTTTGATTGGATAAAAAGATTCGGAAACTCTTCAAGTGCTTCAACAAAGATTTGTCGAAAACGGAACTTGTTCCCCTCAACTGGGAAAGAATAACGACAAAGAAGTTGAAAAAAAAAAAAAGGACTGAAACATTTACTTTACCTGAGTGCTGTGAGAAACAACTTCTTGAGTTTCCTACATTTGGATGCCAAGTAAACTATACATTCTGACGCGGCGGTCACGTTGGAGCTGCAAACAAGACGGCAAAACACGTTTCACTGTGCACAAAGTGCAGTTACTATTACTTAGTACGTATTTACGGCCACGGCCTGAAGCTAAACTGAGTACAGTCGAAGCTCTCTGAGCGGACACTCTCGTAAGCGGACAGCTCTACTTACAGCCGCATTGACAAAACCCCGTTTGAACTCTAGCTCTGTATTTATACATTCCGTAAGCGGCCAGCTCTAGTTGCGGACACTTTTTCTGCTTTCAGAGGGTGTCCGCTTACGGGAGCTTCCACTGTATATGTGCAAAAGGGTAAGGAATAGGTTCCCACACTGCCGGAGCTTATTCCGGTATCTGTGGAAGCGACCAGGATGTATTGCTAACCCCCTGGGTGGGATGTTAGCCTATCACAGGCGACCCCCAGCATTTTGTCCTTGCCCCCCCCCCCCCCCCCCCCCGCCAGGAAATTATTATATTTGTGTCTCCTGGAATAGCTAAAAATGCATGAAACTGCCACACGTTGTGATATTTATCAATTTACTGACAAACGAATGACGGTTAGTTTTACTTTGCTTGTCACTTGATATGCAAAGTTATAAATGTGATGACCCACCCTCTATGTGTAGATCAAAACCGCATGACCCACCCGTTTGAGAAGGCTCAAAACTAATGACCCGCTTTTGCCCCCCCCCCCCCCTACCTCCCCCTAACCTGTACTTATTGATCAGTCTCTAAGAGCCTGTAACCTCAATGTGTTAACGTAGGCATCTGGGATGTTAGAATGCCATTTTTATACCTGCCAACTTTTCCTAAGTCGACTGCGTGTGATTTTCGTTATCCATATTACCCGAATTCCGAAAAATTTCCGACGACTTCCGAACATTGCCGAAGATGTTCCGACGATTTACGAAGGCTGCCGAATGTCGAGGTGCGAAGCTAAAAATCTCGGCGCCATCTTGCCAAGATCACGCTTATCTCAAACGCGACATTTAGCGCCGTTCATTGGACTATTTTGGGTGGAAATTGAATCCAATTTTTCACGTTAATGGTTAATGATTAAGTAGTCCGGAATTGTGAGTCAGGCCACAGGGAGCAGAGGAGCTAAATTTGACTTGTGCCAGTTTCGATCCAAATGCTGACTCGTCCCCAGTCGTCTCTCTTGTCTCCTTTGTTGGGAGTCGAAGACGTGGTAGCCTCCTACGCAGACGCTCTTTGGGCTCGTCACGCAATCTTTCCTCAGACGCGGGGGATGCTGGGAAGGAGGAAAGTGCACCCCTTGCGCTCCCCTCGGCCCGCGCTAAATATTAACAGGAGACAAGAGAGACGACTGGGGACGAGTCGGATCCAAATGCTTTATACGTACGTGACCTTTGCGAGTTTTCGATCTGTTTGCTTTCATACGCGGTGTATTGCGTTACTGCGTTATTCGATCTTTTTGTTTTCGTTTTTCGTCCCAGCGGGAATTCCTTAGGGTCACATGCACACAAGATCGATCGAAACTCGCAAAGGTCACGTATAAAGCATTTAGATCGAAGCTCGCACAAGTCAAATTTAGCTCCTCTGCTCCCTGTGGTCAGGCGTGTGAAATTGTCCTGTATGCGTGTGATCGATGTTTTCGATCCGCAGGCGTGTGACACACGCATAATGCGTGTGAGTTGGCAGGTATACATTTTTTGGTAAAAAAGCCCAGGTTTCAATGAGGCAAGGTTCGCAAAATATTAACCCCGCGAAAATAAATCCACAGAAAAATGTAAAAATACTAGTATTAACCATTTGCTTGCCATAGCACAATATCAATAAACATTTCCTTTTAATTTTGTTATTACACGTGTTGTTGGCAGTAAAACTCTATTTTATGGACTGGACGCTTTGTACTTTTCTTAGTTTTTGTACGTGGCCCATGGAATACCGCGAAAATGTTACGCTTGAAAGTTTTACCGGTCAAGTTTGCACGATTTGAAACACTGAAAAAAATAATAAAGGGTGGTTTATACGTTTCCTCTTATACTTAGTAAAACGTGCTAAGAAAAACGACTGACAACATAATGCAGGTTTACAGAACGGTATTACTTTATTCGTAACAATATTCAACAACGTTTTCATAACTACGAATATTTACGCCATTCACACTTAGTTAGATAAGGCAGATAATTTATTGCTATGTTCGTTCTAATATATACAATATGGGCATAAAGATTGTACTATTTACAAGACCTAATTGTCCGTTTCCTCATATGAACAATCTCTTCGGCTTTAAGATGACTGAATGACAGTAAAAACCGGTTCTTGGTTTGCTACGGCCATGGAAAAAGCTTCACAAGTGGTGGGCTGAATTTCTGGTCGATGGCGTCGTATTTCTATCATTTCAATGTCTGGTGCGCGGTTTTCTGGCTGTCTTAAATGAAAAATCTCAAGAAAAGCGCGCCGAAGCTTTTTATTTCGCCAACAGTAAATAACAGGGTTGACAAAAGAACCCAATAATAAGAAAGTTGTGGCCCAACTCCAAAGAACCAACATAACACGAGAGTTTACTCCTTCCACCACAAGAAGTATTACTGAAGGCAAGTAAGTCATTATTAACGCACCTAAAATGATTGCTAGGGTGTTGACTGCCTTGTTGTCCTTCTTCACTCTTTTGGCTTCTTCGTGGGACAGCTGTTCGGTTTGGAGGCGTTTTTTCTGTCGCCGTGTTTCTACGAAAAATATAGCCATAAATGTAACACATAACAACGATGAAAAGTGACAAGATAGTAGCCATTAGTATATCGGTTACTTGAACATAGACTGAGTAAATGTTTGTTTCGCTGTCTATTGATGACAAGATAATTTCTTCAATTGTCACAAACACTGTAATGGCCCAAGCTACAAGTACACTCTTTTTTATCCGCTGTTTAGTGACAATGTCCCGGTACCTCAAGGCATCCTTTATAGCAATGTAGCGATCAATGCTGATTAATACGAGGTGACTGAGCGAAGCAACACCTAGTCCTACAAGGGTTATGACGTGTACCTTTTCCAATGTACAAAATGGTCCGACGCTGAAGGCTCGCTTCACGTGAACCGCGATGGAAAATGGGTTGTGCAATCAGTCCAGATAGCAAATCTGTCCCCGCCAAACACGCCAAGAGTATGTTCGAGTTGGTTCGCAGTAGGCGCCTTGTTGCGACGACATAAATGACGAGCGCGTTCAACAGGATGGTTAGAATGGTTGATAGAGAATTGACACAATTAGAGCAACTAGACTGTTGTACGTGTCTTCTGTTAGGTACGTCTTTCGCCAAACATAACCCTGCAGATAATGGCATTCTTCTCTATCTGGGTCAGACGAATTCGTGATTGAAGGCGGAGAAACGGTCATCATTTGGCGATGAGAAAATACAACGCGGGAAGGGATTACACGAG
The DNA here is from genome assembly GCA_029204205.1 of Desmophyllum pertusum. Classification (NCBI taxonomy): domain Eukaryota; kingdom Metazoa; phylum Cnidaria; class Anthozoa; order Scleractinia; family Caryophylliidae; genus Desmophyllum; species Desmophyllum pertusum. Next base: position 813,046 of record MU827808.1, read on the forward strand.
AAGAGAATACATACATAAGAAGATGCGAGACAGCTTGCAAATTGAACAACATTTCGTGAGAGTTCAGCTTCTTTTTTCCTTGGACAAAAAAACTAAATTGAATACGGGATAAGAAGCTGTTTTCTCATTGGAAGCTTAAAAGTGCGCTTCCCGTTTGTGGAAGAGAAGTGTATACGCGAAGCACTTATGCGGGGATATAACATCAATTTATTTCTTTAGTACACAGTTGGTACATGAATAAGGGGATTGTTTGGCATTAAACATCTTCCGTTTGAACAACAATTAATTGACAACAGATTGGGCTCAATTTTAGTAAATGATCATGACGTTCTTCTGCTTTGTATAAGTGATATAATATAATTTCCTGTTTGAAAATAACTGTATGTGCTTTTGTCTCATTGGTTGCATATATTAGTCAGAGATACTTTGTTATTCCAAAAGCGCTTGTAACTTTACCCATTTTCTCAGCTTTATGTTTGCTTATTTACGCTAAGGAGTTTTTTTTCGATATTTTTGCTTGGACGATCTTTCTTTGACGTGAAGATCACGGTTTTGAAATTGATCTGAGAGTTGAAACTAAAAAAAAAAAGAGTAAAAACTGGTGGTAAAAATATAAATAAACTGAATTATCGGCCACCTGCATGTGACCTTCTTCAGAGAAT